>LGRX02012628.1:0-19629 GCA_001247695.2 Cymbomonas tetramitiformis
GAACTCCGAAGACGGTACGAGACCGGCTGCAGCATGAGGCAGAGGTTACGAGGCTGGGAGATGAACCACCAGGACTTCGAGCAGAGTCACTGGCGGATCGCACGCGTGCTTGGAGAGAGATGACGCACCCGGAGCACATGGCCGCGGCAGCGCTGGTAAAGGAGAATGAGAAATGGAGAAATGCATGGGTACCAGAAGGGTGGCGCGGATATCGCCGCCGCTGGTACAGATGGCATGGGAAGGTCACCCCTGACCTAACGATAACCGAAGGAGCAGTTCAGCTATCTCTGGAGACCGAGTGCGGTACTATCCCAGGTTCTGGTGGAGATGTAGGAATTCCAGACGCCTGGTGCAGTCTATACCGGGTGCACCAATGGAACCAGCGAGAAAGGGAAGCGGCGGAGGAGGCTGCTCACCTGGCCCTACCATCAACAGCAAGTGGTGATTCACTCTCCCTGGACTCAGCGGAACCATCAGATGCGAATCCAGCGACAACTCTGGATTTGACCTTATCTCCATCCAGTTCTCGGCCCGCAACTTCTGGGGACATTTCTGACCTCGAGGACTCCCAGCGGTCGCTCAACTTCACGCAGCAGTTGATGGAGCGACAGCTGGCCGCCGCCAGATCGGAGAACAACCCAAGTGTGCTGACAACGGTGACAGAAGGAGTGGAGCCGACTCCCCTGAAAACCATCCAGGAGGAAACCCACCTGGAACTGCTACTGACCATTCAGAAACAGCAACGCCATCGTCTGCGGCCGATCCTGGAAGGTAATGAAGCAGTGGCAGCACCAGCGAACGTCACCAACGGCCAGGCGGCACCGCGGGAAGAAGAACCCCCCTCGTTCACTCAAAAGTCCGAACCAGAAGACAGCACTGGGGAGGAAGAGGAGGAGAAGATGTCCATCCAACCTCTTCGCTCTTACCCTCTGGAAAGCCGCACGCAGAGCCGCGCCAGACGACGCGCTCAGGGACAAGAGCGACGCGCTAAGGAGCGGCAGCTACAAGCAGATCGCGACCTGGAAGGTGGATGGTACTTTGGTCCGGATCCTCGTTCGCAGCCTGCACCACCGCGCACAAGACCTATCCGGTCTAAGCAGCGCGTACCTTTGCATCACCCAGTGCGAGTAGCCATCTGTGCACATCTGCGACGCGATGGTCAAGTAATGTGGAACCAGGACAGTCAGCTGACTGCGATTCGGGACAGAGAGGGAACGCTGCTATTGGTGTTCTGGGCCTTGCTGAAGGGACAGCGAGTGCGCGTGCTGGTGGATTCGGGTGCCTCGGATGAATTCATCTCCAGTGAGTGCGTCAAGAGATTGAACCTCACAGTTCGCGCTAATGGGATGCCGCTGAACGTTACCCTCGCGGATGGGTCAGTGCAGACCTCTGCGCAAGTCGCTTACGGCAAGCTGACCGCCGAGACTTCCGAGGGGACTTACTCCGAGGTCATCAAGATGCGAGTACTTCCTTTGGGCATCAAGGTGGACATTGTACTCGGAGGAAGGTGGTTGAGACACCTCTCGCCGGTCACGCTGGACTATGATGGGTGGGGATCGGTCAAGTTTCGCCAGCATGGCAAATCCGTGCGGATACGGGGATGTTCGCCAGGGCGTAGCCCTACACGCAAAGGCGAGAGAACCGCGATGGCTCTGGAACCGATGGTAATGTTATCAGCGGCTCAAGCGACCAAGGAGATCAAAGCCTATCGGCGCAGATATGCGGGAATGGACAGTGCCGCGACACCCCACGACATCTTAGTGGCCTATGCGACACCTCTGGTAGGGACTTCGATGTTATCAGCGGTGGCCACCAGCGAGAATTTGGAGGACCCTTCAATCTCCCCCGAGTGGAGAAAGAAGTTTCAGAAGCTGATCGAGTCCTTTTCACCTCGAGTAATTCGCGAAGCGCTGCCCAACTTTGACGCCCTGCGAAAAGATGAAGTGGCCCACGTGAGACTGCAAGAGGGATGGAATGGCATCGCGCCCGCTAAGAGGCCCTACAAGATGTCCATGGTGGAGCTGACTCAATTGCGAGAACGCCTGGATGAACTCCTGAGCAAGGGCTACATCAGACCTTCCTCAAGTCCGTTCGCTGCACCAGTGCTGATGGTTCCCAAGCCTGGGAAACCTGAAGTACTCAGAATGGTCTGCGACTTCCGAGCCATCAACAGCCTGACTGTCAAGGACAAATATCCACTTCCCGACATTCAGCAGTTGTTCGACTCCATGCATGGGGCCAAGTACTTCTCCTCCTTCGATGCGGTCGATGGATTCTGGCAGATGGCTATGGCGTCTGAGGATGTGGAAAAGACGGCGTTCACTTCTCCCTATGGCTCGTATGAGTGGTTGGTGATGCCCATGGGGTTGACCAACAGTCCTTCTTGCTATCAGAGACGCATGCAGCGCGCTCTGGGACATCTTCCTTTTGTAAGAATATTCCTGGACGATTGTATCCTCTTCAGCAACACCTTGGAGGAGCATCTTTCACATCTCCAGCAATTTCTCGAAGTCTGTGAGAACCAGGGTATCTACCTCAAAGAGTCTAAGTGTCAACTATTGCAGACCCAGATACGCTTTCTGGGGCACGTGATCTCACGGGAAGGAAGTCAACCTCAACATGACAAGCTGGCCGCCATCAGGGACTGGCCCGCTCTGGAAAACGCCACGCATGTGCGCCAATTTTGGGGTTGGCTGGGTACTACCGGCGGTACATGCTGGGCTTCTCTGAAGTAGCACAACCCTTGACTCAGCTCACCAAAGGGGATGTCGCTTGGCTATGGGGACCCATGCAGCGTTGGGCTTTCGAGGAGATTAAGAAGGCGCTATGTTCTTCCCCCACTCTGGCGCTACCCGATATGAAAGCGGCGGCCGAAGGACGGCATCCTTTCGTGGTACAAACTGACGCCAGTGGAGTGGCACTAGGGGGAGTACTGATGCAAGACGTAGGAAATGGATTGCAACCTATCGCCTTTGAGAGCAGACAGTTTAATGGAGCCGAGCAGAACTACCATGCTGGCGAAAGAGAACTCTGCGCTCTCCATCACTGCACTACGCAAACTTGGCGACACTACCTCATTTGGACTGAGTTCCAATTGCAGGGTGACCACAAGCCCCTAGTCTGGTTAATGGCACCCGGACAACCTCTCAGCCGACGCCAAGCCCGATGGTACATGGATCTAGTGGAGGTAGGGGTACCCGAGATGGAATACATCCCTGGGGCGCTACTCTGGGTTCCAGACGCTCTGTCCAGGCGACCCGACTACAAGGAAATTTCCGCGAGAGAAGGACTGGTAGAAGCTGGCTTTGTGCATCCGGTTACTGGGAAACCGCAGCGACCTCCCTCGACCGCAGACACTGCCAGCAAGTTTCGACCTGCAGCTGGTAAAGAGTCTCGCCAAGGACGCGCCCCTGGGAGTGGTAGATCCCAACAAGTTGAAGGAGCGCAAGTCCAACAGCGCCAAGACCAAAGATCCTGAACCAGTCCTCGCGTACAGTGGGACTCTCCCCTGGATGGACTCCCCTCAACTCTGGATGGACGCCTTACATACCCTGCAGCTGGCCGAAACTGGGTACGAGAAAGCCACCCTGGCAGTTCAGACGCGCTCTGGCAAACTGACAGCATCCTCACCCCCTTCTTCCAGGAAGACCCCTGTTGATTTCTCAGCAACGCCGAAGTGCAGCGAGGCTTCAACCAGACTCCTGGAGCCCAGCGATCGACAGGACTGGAAGTTCCGGGCGGACATGTTCGACTTCTTGAGTCAAGAATATGGACCCTTCGAGGTAGACGCCTGTTGCGACTTGGGAGGAAAGAATCGTCAGGTCAACCGCTACTGGACGGACTGCTTGAAGGAAAACTGGCGAGGGTTGAACGTCTGGTGTAATCCTCCCTTCTCCTCCAACCATTTGACCATCGAGGCCGTACTGAGGAAATATGTGGAAGAATGGCGTCTGGACCCTGAGAATACTTCAGCTCTCTTCGTCCTTCCTGACTTTCAATCTCGCATGCCACAGTGGCGGCAGTTGTTCAGATCTGCGGGAATGAGAGTGGAGTACATTATTCCTACCCATGACGCTCAAGGAGAACCTGTGCAGATGTTCGCCGCCCCGGATGGAGCCCTTCTGGATCTGCCTTGGCCCCTGCTAGTGGTGTACGCCCCTCCAGCTCGACAGCGTGTCAAGCGGGAAAGGAAAACGAGTTCCCCCCTCCTATCGTGCGTACTGGAGAAGCGGCCAGCGTTCGAGACCTGCATCAGCAGATATCAGGAGGCCAGTTCCTCAAAGCGCTGCAAGCGGAATATGGGCGACCTGGTCCCCTCCGGACTTTAAGGAAGGAAATCCAAGAAGCTCCGCATCAACGCACTCGTGACTTCTGCGTAGTGGGAGATGTGTTGTGGAGGGTGAGCGCTGGGCGCTATCAGTTGGTACTGGGAGAAGATTCACCCCTCCGTGAGGTAGTGCTGCAAGAGGTGCATGCATCTGTTTCAGCTGGACACGCGGGCAGGGACAAAACTCTGGAACGAGTACTGCGACGCTTCTGGTGGAAAGGGGCAGCAGAAGATGTGGGACGGTGGGTTTCATCTTGCACTATCTGTCAAGCGGTGCGACCGAGAAATTCCTACCCGGATGGATTGCTGAACCCACACACTATTCCTACGCGACTATGGCAAGTGGTCAGTGTGGACTTTGTTACTGGACTGCCAGTCACGGCGCGGAATCACGATGCCTTTGCTACTTTCACATGTAAGCTCAGCAAAATGGTTCACATCATCCCGTTGAACTTCCAGGACAGCTCCTCTGAGGTTATCGCTCGAATCTACTTCGACCACATCTGGAAACTACATGGCACCCCTATGAAGATTGTCTCCGACCGCGACCCTCGTTTTCAGGATGCTATGTGGAAGGAATTGATGAGACTTATGGGAACTAAAGTGGCCTCCACCACGCCTTACAACCCTCGTTCGGACGGACAAGCTGAACATACCAACCGCGTGGTAGAAGACATGCTAAGGTCCTTCGTAGGCAGCAATCCAGAGGACTAGGATTTGTGGTGTGCCAACGTAGAGTTCGCCATAAACGATACGCGGAGCGATGTAACCGGCTTTACCCCGTTTGAGTTGGTCTTGGGGCACTCGCCTATGTCGCAACTTGACTTGTTCCTGCAAGCGGCTGCTGGACAACACTCCAAGCGTAAGGGTGGAGAAGGTACGGCACACGAGATGGCTAGTAAATTCGCGGCTCAACTAGAGGACGCCCGCACTAAGCTAGAACTGGCACAGCAACGCCAGCGACATCAGTTTGACCAGCGTCACACCGCCAAATCCTTTCAGTTGGGAGACTTGGTCTGGGTAGATGCCCAGCATCTCACGGAAAATATCATGAACCGCGAATCCTTCAGGAAGCTGGGACCTCGCTGGCACGGGCCCTTACCCATCACCGAGAGGTTCTTCAGTGACCTGCAGCGAGAGCTACCCGAAATTGACAGAGGTGCTCCGGTGGCTTACCGGCTCAAGTTACCCCCTAAATGGCGTATCCACGATGTTTTTGCGCAGCATCGCCTCAAGGAATACCGCACCGCGGATGAAACTTTTGCGCTGCGTCGGCAAATACCTACTCCTGCTAAGGTTCTCGTGGATGGACAATCCCAGACCCATGTGTCTAAGATTCTGGCTCGAAGAGTGAAACCTATGAAAGGAGGCAAGGAAGTAGAAGAATTTCTGGGTCGCTGGACTGGGTACTCTAACGCTCATGACTCCTGGAAGACCCGTGAGTCGTTGAACTACGGGGGTGAACTCGAACAGCTCACGGAGTTCGAACACCTGAGACTATCACGAGAAGGACAAGCCCGGGGAAAAGCCTTACAGGAGGTCAGAATGCAGCGGAAGCAAAGGCGGGAACGCGTCGGAGCTTTAACTTTCCTGGACACCTCTGATGAAGTAAAACTCACTTCTCTGGACGACTGCCTACCTTGGGAACAATACTGTCGCTCCGCTGACGCCTTTGTGACGCATCTAGCTCTTCTGGGCGCTGGGGTCTCGACACGCGAGTTGCGACTACTAGTCCTTTTCAGTGGTACAGGAAGTGTGGAGAGAAGTTTCATGTCATGTTATCCGAAGAGCACTGTGGTCACCGTCGATCATGATCCTCGCTGGCAACCTACCTACGCTGAGAAGGTTCAGGACTGGGACTTCAAGCGTTATGCACCTGGTTACTTTGACGTCATCTGGGCTAGTCCACCGTGCACCGAATACAGTCAGGCTAAGACCACTGGGGTGCGACAACTGCGGCAGGCTGATGCTTGTGTACGCCGAACGCTCCAAATTTTTGACTTTCTCAAACCCCAGCATTGGTTTATGGAAAATCCGATGGGCAGGTTTCCTTTTGCGCTGCGATTTCGACCCGTAGTTCGCCGGTTACCTACCCCGTTGTATTGCTCTTACTGTATGTATGGTACTGGCTATCGCAAGCCTACTTGCATCTGGACGCAGTCGCCTCCTCCAGTGGATCTACGATACTGCACGATGGATACTCCTTGTCTTCACCAACAGACTCTGGGATCACATCCGGAAACTGCTCAACTGGGACCTCATCCAGGGCAACAAGGAGCGGGAGTTTCCACTGCTGTATACCCTCTGCCCGCTGGATTGCTTCGTCAACTCTTCGAGCACCTGTTCGCTCAGAAAAGCATATCACGCATCCATAAGCATGGCTGATCTGTGTCTGGATCTTAGCTGCTGTACAAATGACTCTGAGTTATCATCTCTTTGTACTAACAAGCTAAGAGGGGAGGAGTTGTGCCAGGGAACAATAGCCCGGCCAAGCCATTTGATTGGCATATTGTATTTATGCATACTGGGGCAGTGAGATGGCAATGGGCTCGGAAGGGGACTCCCGAGCCATTGACTTCGTACTATGGGGAGCGAAAGCCTGGACTTGATTATAGCTGGCTGCATATTATCGTACACCCTTCTGGTGCGCTACGCCGCTGGGAGCGTAATAGGGGCGGCGGCTGGTTTCTAGAAGACGCCACTCAGTTGAAGGCGCCGGTAGCGCCATTCTCATTACCGATTAGCCGCGTTGGGATCGCGTACTGGAATCCGACGATTGTGATTGACGATGACGAATATCATGGAATTCCCTACCAGGGGCGTAAGCCTACACACTCAGCGTCTACGAACAGTGAAGATTCGGGTACAGGCGCTGTGTCCTGGAGTAAGGAGAAGTTACCAGATTCTGATGACAATGATGACGCAGGTGTCACTAACAGTAAGGAGAAGCTACCAGATTCGGATGACAAAGATGACGCGGGTGTCATACATGACATGGACACTGCCAGTCCGAAATGGGAGCCAACTTCGCCTGAATATGATGACACCGAGGATGACGTCAGCGAGTTCGATGACTTGGTAGCTGACGATGCTGAAGAACAAGCTGAAGCTCGAAGGTTGAAGAGACTGGGACTGCAATTGATCATGGATGAGAAGGGTGAACTTCACTGGGTACCAAAGGGCACCTCCCCGACCTCACCTGTTCAGCCCGATGATCAGCCTATTACCGAGCAGAAGTCTGAGGCCATATCTGAGGATGCCCCAGCCTCTGTGGTGGAGACTGTTCATGCACCACCGAAGAAACCTTATGGGTCAGATACTGGATTGACTTCAATGGGTGAGAATAAGGCTGGGGTGTCTGAAGAGACGAAGAGGCAACCTAGGAAATATCCGAGATGTTGGACACATGAGTATATAACTCAATTGAAGTATTCCATAAGAAGTGACAGTGATGAAGAAGAAGGGCTTGACGTGGCTCCTCGTAGGAAGAAAGCAAAGATCAGCAAGGGACAATGAAATCAACTGTCTTGATTAGGATTGTCCAAATGCAGATTCTCTGATTAGGATTTGTATAGGTGGCAGATGATGATATGCCAGCCGACATGGGACAGATCGATTAGAGAATATGAACTGCGCGCCTTGAAAGTATAAGACTTGAATATTGCCCATTTGGAGGCTGTTCTAACTTGAAGTAACTATTTGGAGGAGCTGTTGCTCAACCTGTTAATTTACTGGTCAATCTTTCCTGCCATAAAGATATTGCAATTGCTTGAATTGTAGCCTTGTTCACTCACTCACACACACACACACTTTTGCAGTATACACAATCATTGAGTATATACTAAGTGCATGCAGCAGATGTACATTACATTACATGTACATTATAATACTGAGCAACTATATCATTGTGACATGTGCATACAATTATCCATGCAGCTTGATCACGTTAGCAGCTGTTATGTATAAACCAGCTTGATCACGATAGCAGCTGGGATATATATATATGGCATCATATCACAATGCATCAGACATTGCACATACGCATACCTGCTGTGCATGTTAACTATATTTGAACCCATATGGTGTAAGGTACCTATTCAGTGGTCTTAACACAATAATTAGCTCGATATACTCTGACGCAGGATTTGGGATGAGTATATTCGTTCTATTGTGGATCACTGAAAGGATTGCTCACCGGAACTATATGTGAAATAGACCAAAGCAACTCATCACTGTGGATGAGAATAGGCAGGATTACAATCACTAACTAAGCTGATATACATCATGTTAGATATATTCTGTGATTGGTATACAGATCATCCTATCTGATAGATCATCTTGGTATAGTGTAATACCAGTAATTACCTGTATACATGTGTGTGTAGTAGCACAATTCCACACACACACACACGTGTACTCAATCAGAAAGTACATGAACATAAGTCACTGCATATACAAGTCACTGCAACTTATGTATCATTAAATATGACATTACACTGATTCACAAGTGTAATAAATAATCACTGACACTACTATGTAAGTTAACAATGCACTGACTCGAAAGTGTAATGATCAAGAATCATAATACATAGGACGAAAATCGACATCTCGTGATGTAGCACGATGCATCGAGCATATGATGGCTTGCTGAGCTCACAACACATACACCTATCGTGCCAAATACTCATCATCGCCATATCCAGACCGCAACCCAAAAATCGTAGGGTATTTTATATCATTCGTGAAAGTGCGGAAGGCAGGTAGTGAGGATGACACTGTAAAATCGACATCTCGTGATGTAGCACGATGCATCGAGCATATGATGGCTTGCTGAGCTCACAACACATACACCTATCGTGCCAAACACTCATCATCATCGGCATATCCAGACCGCAACCCAAAAATCTTAGGGTATTTTATATCATTCGTGAAAGTGCGGAAGGCAGGTAGTGAGGATGACACTGTAAAATCGACATCTCGTGATGTAGCACGATGCATCGAGCATATGATGGCTTGCTGAGCTCACAACACATACACCTATCGTGCCAAACACTCATCATCGGCATATCCAGACCGCAACCCAAAAATCGTAGGGTATTTTATGTCATTCGTGAAAGTGCGGAAGGCAGGTAGTGAGAATGACACTGTAAAATCGACATCTCGTGATGTAGCACGATACATCGAGCATATGATGGCTTGCTGAGCTCACAACACATACACCTATCGTGCCAAACACTCATCATCGGCATATCCAGACCGGAACCCAAAAATCGTAGGGTATTTTATGTCATTCGTGAAAGTGCGGAAGGCAGGTAGTGAGGATGACATTGTAAAATCGACATCTCGTGATGTAGCACGATATATCGAGCATATGATGGCTTGCTGAGCTCACCACACATACACCTATCGTGCCAAACACTCATCATCGGCATATCCAGACCGGAACCCCAAAATCGTAGGGTATTTTATGTCATTCGTGAAAGTGCGGAAGGCGGTGAGCAAGTGAGGATGACACTGTAAAATCGAGATCTCGTGATGTAGCACGATACATCGAGCATATGATGGCTTGCTGAGCTCACCACACATACACCTATCGTGCCAAACACTCATCATCTCCGGCTAGAGCGTAGAGCGCTAGAGCCATGTAGGGCCCAACACCGTGCTCAAGCCTCAAGGTGGGCATAAGCAAGCAAATTTAAAGGGGGAATCTAGTGTTTTAGTCATGAATACGTGAATAAATCGTGAGTTGGCCGCATGTGGTACTATTCAAGTTATGAGTTCACCGCCCGCCGTACTACTCAAGTCATGAGTCAGGGAAGCGCGGTACTACTCAAGTCATGAGTACGACCGAGAGAACACTATTCAAGTGTAGTCATAGTAGTCATGAAGAGCCTTGGGCCGACCATGCCCAAGAATGACCGAAGAGATGACTTGCCATCTTTAGCCATTCGGCGTAGAGGCTGCTTACCAACGGTTGGACCATATGACACTGGAGGCTGGATAGCCATGACTGCACGGATTCTGTCTTCGATGATTGAAAGGCCTGCCTCTGAGATGTGGTGTCCGATAAAATCGATGGATCTGACGAACAACTCAACCTTAGAAGGCCTGATATAGAAGCGTTTGCGCCAATACGAAAACAAAAATATTTAATACGCACTGAAGGTGCATATGTGTAATTGTATTATGGGATAAGTCTACATCGGGGGCCGACATTTCATTTTAACCACATCGGGGGCCGACATCTCATTTTAATCCACATCGGGGCAGACACTTCATTTTAATCCACATCGGGGGCCGACATTTGCTTTTAATCCACATCGGGGGCAGACATCCCATTTTAATCCACATCGGGGGCCGACATTTGATTTTAATCTACATCGGGGGCTGACAACCCTAAACGTTTCACATCGGGTGTAGACGTCTCATTTTAATCAACATCGGGGGTTGACATTTCATAGCATGCGTAGACAGAAGACACACGCAACGATATAATGTAAATGAAACATAACTACGCAAATTCAACCGGCAGATATGCAACTCGTATTACGATGAGCATATCTACCGGTTGGATTTGCGAAATAATATTTTTTGGTGCCGCAAACGATGAAAGACTGTCTTGTTTGGCGAAATGAAACAGTTTTTCACTGCTGGACGCTCCAAAAAACATTATTTTGCAAATCCAACCGGTAGATATTTTCATCGCGATATGATTTACATATCTACCGGTTGGATTTGCATAGTTATGTTTCGTTTACATTATATCCTTACGTTGAATGTAATGCATATCCCCGATGTGGATTAAAATGAGATGTCTACACCCGGTGTGGATTAAAATGAGATGTCTACACCCGGTGTAGATTAAAATGAGATGCCAGCCCCCGATGTAGATTAAAATGACATGTCTACCCCCGATGTGGATTAAAATGAAGTGCCCGCCCCGATGTGGATTAAAAATGAAGTGTCTGCCTCGAGTGGGATTAAAAATGAAGTGTCGGCCCCCGATGTGGATTAAATGAGATGTCGGCCCTCGATGTGGATTTAAATGAAATGTCGGCCCCCGATGTAGACTTATCCCTTGTATTATATTCATAAATAATAGCGGACGGGTCAATATATCACATATAAGTAATGACGTGCCTCAGTGACACGTCATTTTGATTCTCAATCCTGCAATACCCGTACACGCGAGGTATGACCGCCTGAGCCTGCGCCTCGTCGTCGCGCGTTGCTGCTCCCATAAGAGCAGCGTGTCCACGAAGGACATTAATCGATCCGGTTGCTCGCTGCGGATCTCGCCGTAGGGGCCTTTGTGTCGCTTGAGCCTTGTCAAACCAGGCGGGCTTGCCTGGGTTTACAAGGGCAGCCCCGACCGCGACCGTGCCATCAGCGGTCGTCGTCCTTTCAATTTTTCCTCCAACTAATTTTTACCTACGATATACATCCTTCTAAGAACGAACGAACGATTTATTCATTATTATTATTGTTATTTTCATTTATTTATTTATATCTTAATGTATTAATATATTAAATTGATATATTAATTTAATATATAATATATAATATATAATGGAAATGTAGAACTGATGATCTCTGCAGCGCTGTAAGAACTGTCGAACATGCTTCACGTGGCTGTCAAAATCTGGACTGTACACTATGGTGTCATCCATGAAAATGACCAAGAACTGATCGATGAAGTCAAAGAATGCTCGATTTCCAACACGTAGAGCGGTCGCAGGAGCGTTAGTTAACCCGAAGGGCATCACTGTCCACTCGTATGAACCATATCTAGTACGTATTGCTGTCTTGTGGATGTCGTCTGGATGGATGGGTATCTGATGGGAAAACTGATTGAAATCAAATCTGCTAAACCATCGTGCCCCCTTAAGCTGTTCAAGAAGGGTATCATGAGGTGGCAATGAATACGTGTCCTTTATGGTGATGTTATTAAGGGCTCGATAATCACAGGACATCCTTTACTTCCCCCCTGGCTTAGGAGCGAAAATGATTGGGCACCCATATGGTGATGATGATGGACGAAGGATACCCAGCTCGACATATTCGATGATCTGTCGTTTGAGCTCCTCCATCATAGGCACTGGAATAGTACGAACTGGCTGTGACTCAGGACCTGTGAACCATTTTGGTGAGGCCACCTCACGAAAGTGGTGCACGAAAGTAGTTCATAAAATTCACACTGATGTAACCCGTAACGCGCCGGGTATTCTGAATTATTTATGACATAATTGCATATAATTTAGATTTGGGATCTGCCGTTTCCCGATATTCAACGCTGATGAATACGTGGCACATTGTGGCGGTCCGATCAAAACATTTGCTACGGCCAAAATCGCTCCTCACCCCATAATCTATGACGATGACGATGACACCCGAATGGTGTCATGGCATAATGATTAGGTTAAACACGGCCAGTGTCGGCTTTTTATTACAGAATCGTGTCCGTTTTTGCAATTCCTGTCCGTTTTTGCAGTTCTTAACAGTGGTGTGTGTTTTTTTCAACTTGCAACTTTCCAACCGCGATACGCACGATATGCCTAAGCGCAAGTTTAAGCACGAAAACTTGAATGACGCTGAGATGATGGCTTTGCAAACGTCACAGCGATCCCAACGACGGACTCATGATTCTCATGTAGCGAGTTTCATGAATAGCCCATCCGCCTTTCATGAGTGCGTGGAAGTTGAATACCTCCCCGCCATCAAGCCAATAAACAAAGAATGGACACGGAAAATATTTGATGATGTTCACGCGGATAAAGAGGTACGAGTAAAGCGCACTGTTGTACCGAAAGAACAAGTGGCTTTACTCGTAGACAACTTTAATCCGACGAACTTTACTGTATGCACGAAAAGAAGATCAAAAGCCGAACATTCGTCGACTTGGTTGCCGCGGGTTCCGAGATAAATCTAAACTTGAAACCAGTTTTAGAAAGTCGTTCCGGAAAGGCCGAATTCAAGTTTATTTCAGTGGATAGTGACACTAAAGCAAAAAATGTGAAGGGCTGGGTCCCTATGAACATCTTTCGTGTGCACGACAACTGGAAAGTGTTGGGTCAAAACGTCATTTGTGCACCGCCTACAAGTGGACGATGAGTGACGCGGCTATCATGTACTTCGCAGAACACTGCAAGGATTTCTGCGCGTTTTTGGTGCCAGACATGTGGCTTGCTGACCGTACCTATCCACTTCGACGAATGTGGTGGGCGAAAAAGCAAGAAGAAAAGCTCATTTACGAGCTCGAGGGTGTTCAAGGCATGCGCTGGATTGTGTGTGTGAAAGAGAAGCGCAAAGGCCAAGATCTCTTCGCAAAGACTGGTGTGCAACTAAGTGCTAAGCCGGCAATGAAAAAAGCTTACGCGAACGCAAGCAGGAAGCACTAGAAAGCGCTCCTAGTGATGGTGGAGATGCTCTTGAGGTTGCTTTGAGGAATGATGCTTCATAGATGCTAGCGATACAAGGTCTCTCGGTAGGAACGCATGTAACATGGAACATACAAAGACACGTATCTAATATCATAGAAGTACATAATTTGAATTATGCACATATGATATTATTGCACCGTGTATGCGTGAATGCGTGTGCGTGTGAAATGCTTTGTGTTATGCTCGAATTTGTCTTTGGACGGAGTGTATGTTTGTTGTTGACACTGTTAAGAACTGCAAAAACGGACAGATTTTGCAAAAACGGACACGATTCTGTAAAAGCCGACACTGGCCGTGTTTAACCTAATCATTATCATGGTCAACCGACGCAGTCATGCGATGCTCGTTGTCATCGCGACACCCGCCCCCACTTCGTATGTTTTAAAGTTATAATCACGATCTCCGAATTCGCCTGCCAGGTCAAAGCCATCGCAGCACGAACATTGGTGCACATTTTCGCATTACTGGAATATCCTAGTTCACTAGATATCAGAAACTCCCGAACTGTGTGGATAAACTCATAAGATAAATAAACCCTAAGCTAGATATACCCGGAACGGTCTCGGACGGTTTCGGAGTCTAGCCTACCTGTGACACAGCGTGTGTCACAGCACGAACCTATACAGTAGATCAGTCAGCAGTCCAGTGTTGGCCTAGGATTCTGTCATAGGGGCCTGACCGGGACTCCCAGTCAGGGCTGCCTATACAGATTTCAGCACACCACCCCAGCACTGTGGGTGGTGACCGTCTAGGAGAGTCAGATAATGTAAGATAAGTTAGGGCAGGAGCCAGGTTGACAGACCTAACTGCTAATCCAACTGTGCAATTCTGAAACACAAATTGGAAGCTAGCACAGGTGCAGAAACCTACGGGCATTGTGCACCCGCTAAACAACTGAAAGGCACCGAGCTAGCAAGCCAGAATATAACTTGTAGATGTCAAAAGCAAAAGCATAAACCAGAAAATTGTTGAAGTCACCGGAGTTCCGCACACCACCATGTTGGTGTGCATCCAGAGTGAACAAGAAGTCAATCGACAGCACCAAAGTAGCCAGCGGTGGTCTCAATCAAGTCCGACCCGAAGGGAGGGTTCCCGAAAGGACCTCTCTCATGTAGAGCCACACCGTAGAAGAAGGCCATGTCGAAACTCAAATCTGCCTGAGCAAGGTCCTGAAAGAGGTCAGGGGGCTCAGGCGGCTCAAGCGGTGGCACATTGTCAGCCACAAAGAAACCCTGAGCCGGGATCACGGATTCAACAAATTCATTCGTGGAGAAAATTGACGGAGTCTCCCAATCGAGATCACCACCAGGCGAAGGCAATCCCGCAGCCGACTGAGCATCGGGCACGGCTGCCACCCCCATGATCGAGATGCAAAGAACGAGGGAAAGGAGGAAAGGAATTCCCCATGGCCCAACCGTGGCAGGAAAGCCCCAGGGCGGCTTCCCACAACCGTAGGTCCTCTGCTCGTCCACGGGTGGCCCGGAAACATGATTGGCCGACGGAGGCGAACCCTGCGGCTTCAGCCGGAAGCTGCCTTCGGCAAAGTCCTCGTAGTCGTCGGTGTCGTAGCCGGTGAGGTCAACCGGCGCGATGGCGGCGTGGTTGACAGTCTGAACGAACCCAGGGAACTCACCGTCCGTCGTGGCAGTCACCCGCGCCGATTGAAGCGGCATGGGCTCCACGTCCCCCTCCTGCGAGACAGGTATAGGCGTATAGCGCAGGGGCCGGCACGGCGGATGCCGATGCCGCCGCACCACCTGCCGGAACCTGCTCCTCCGGCATGTTCCCCGCTGCCGCGGGGCCGCACACCAGAGCCGATGCATGCGGCTCGAGAACCGCCCGTGGTGGGAAGGATGCGTGGGTGTAGTGCACCTTGCAGTTTTCCGCGGCACGGACTTCCGCGGCGAGATCGCCCAGTCGCTGATGAATGTCGTCACCTGCGGGCTCGTCGGCAAGCGGCTGCGGCTCTACCGTGAAGCCGTAAGCGGACACGTCGATCCCGCCCACTGCAACCGCACAGAGTACCGCAGGCGGCCCGTACGTAGAAGCCGCAGTGGCAAACGCCTCAGCCCCATCATCCGCCGCCTGCTGGAACAGGGCACACATGGCCAATGCACGCACCCCCTCCGCGTCCTCCTCGTCGATGGGAATGCAGAATGCCGCGGCCGAGTGCGGGGGATGCTGACGCCCGCCCAACGGACAGTCGCGGTAGAAGTGGTACTGCTCACCTTTTCCCGCCTTCTTGCACCTCCCGCAAAAGGGCTTCGCCTTCTGGTCGTCACGGTCGAAACCGACCGCAGGCAACGGGTGCGTGCCGACACGGAATCCCCGCTGCGTACCGCGCTGCTGCTGCTGCCGCTACTGACGCTGCGGCTGCTGCCGCTGTTGCTGCGCCGGTGGCGCGTCCGCCCCGCGTTGCTGCCGCAGCAAGTCCTGAAGCTCGTTGATCTTGTTGAGAAGGGCGCCGTACTCGGTGCCGGAGAGCTGCGCAGAGATGCCGCTCTTGCCCGAGACTGCCTTCCCCGCCCCCGTCTGCGCCCAAGCCTGATAAATCTCCACCACAAGGGAGCGGAGAGACGCCAAGGAGACATGCGCGAGATCGGCCGCGAGAGGATACCGCACCTTGACCGCGGTGTAAAACACCGGGTCCAGCCGGTTGTACAGGGAGAGCTTCCTGGTCTCCTCGGTGGGTGTCCAGTCCGTAGCTTTGTTATCCCGCACCAGACGCTGTTCCCGAGCCAAGATGGGCTGCGGGTCAGTGTCTGCGGGATAACGCAACGCGGCGTGCTCCTCCTGGTGCGACTCACGTAGCGCCACCGGTACACAGCCCTTGATGATGTCCACCAGGGCTCGCCGTCCATCACGGTCAGACGAGGCGTCGGTGCCAGTCAACCAGACGTAGGCGTTGCTGTGCTTCTCGATAACCAGAGCCATAACGTCGAAGAGCAAGCCGTTGACCTTGGTCACCACACGAGCCAGAGGGTCGTCGAGGTCAAAGGATGCCAGCTCCAGTCCAGCCGAATGAAACTCCGTACGCAGCTGCACCACCAGCTCGGAGAGGAGGCCAGCGTCGTCCGTACCGCGGAAGTCGGTGGTGCTTCTTGTCCCCAAGGACATCCTTGCGGACACCCTTGGCCCATTGGCGGTGTAGACGCGCTTTGTAGATGTCGTCAACCAGCTTGCTCTGCTCCTGTAAGTACTTCCTGGTCGCCACGTCTGCATCCTCGTTGGAAGTCGGAGCGGGGGTCGGAACAGTTGGCGTACGCACCGTCGGACTGTTCCGAACCCCGTCTAATAGCCTCAGTGAGGCGTCGATGTCACTGTCCCTGTCCAGGGACTTCTTCGCTCGGGTCAACATACCCATACTCTGAAAAGCCAGAGGGGAGGTGGTACGCAGTCGCGCGGTTGGGTGTGGTAGCGGGAAAATGGTAATGGTCAGCAGCGGAGAGGAGCTAAGAGAGTGGAGCGGCGAGGGGCACTCGAAGTTGTCGTCGAAGTCGAAGGTGTCGCGAACACCAGCCCAGAAAACAGTAACCAGCAGGGCCAGTGCCGGTGCAAAACTGGATCCGAACATTGCTAAGACTAGTCCGTAACGAGGCGCGGTCCCCATGGCCGCCACTCCCAGTTGCTTACCGCAAACAATTCATACCATAATTCCTAGTCGCACCCAAACGCGCCCGCGCGCACCACCTCTCCAAGCGGCCGTTTAGCCAATCATGGCCAAATCAGCAACTGGAATAAAAGCGTGGATGGGGCCACGACCTACTGGAATATCCTAGTTCACTAGATATCAGAAACTCCCGAACTGTGTGGATAAACTCATAAGATAAATAAACCCTAAGCTAGATATACCCGGAACGGTCTTGGACGGTTTCGGAGTCTAGCCTACCTGTGACACAGCGTGTGTCACAGCACGAACCTACAGATCAGTCAGCAGTCCAGTGTTGGCCTAGGAGTCTGTCATAGGGGCCTGACCGGGACTCCCAGTCAGGGCTGCCTATACAGATTTCAGCACGTATTTTCGCATTTTAGTGAATGTAACCCTTTTGGATATTCGCTACATCGCGGCCAGATTATTGGCTGAAAAAAAAAAAAAAGGATTCCCACAGGGCATTTGGTTATCGTGGTCATAATGTCCAGGTGCTATAATGACCTGGAAGCTATCTTCCCAGAGATCTTCAAAATCGTAACGTTGAATTATAAGATTTATACCCCAGGCAAAATTCTGCTTTCACCGCCAGATTGAAAACTCTAAACTGTGAATCTTGCGGTTCGAAGCACTCTTGAGAGTGAAAATCGGTTCTCTACCCCCTTCGACCCTAGAAGCCCTAAGGGATACCCCCCCCCTACGAAAGGTACTCACGAAAGTGGAATTAAGGGTTTTTGGCTCACCAAAGTGTACTCGGTCGATGCGAATACTCGATTTCTGGACAAAAAGATGCGCCTCGTCGAGATCTTTCCATCGATCCGCGACTTTAGTATTCGCATCGACCGATATCACTTTGGTGAAGATCCGCACCCTTTGGTGAATCACGAAACCTGGTTTGGTGATTCACAGAAGTGGTTTTCCACTTTCGTGCACCACTTTCGTGAGGTGGCCTCACCAAAGTGGTTCACAGGTCCTGAGGATGGTGGCTTATGCCCAGGTTCAATGTTGATGCGATGATATCCACCTTCAAACCGTTCTGGCCTATGGCCAGCTGGAAGATCCTCCTGGAAAATATCTGAAAAGTCTTCTCTGATTAGATCACGTGCTGCTGTGACCTTTGGGTCTTCCATGGTGGTGTCTGAGTCTGCTGCTGCCATGACCAATTCACCATCGACCTCTGAGAGAAAAAAGAGATAAGCTACGGCTTCTTCAGCCGACCCACTGGATCGTATACGTCGTAGGTGCTTCCTCATAGTGGTGGCACTGACCAATTCCATTTCAGGAAGGTCATCTGAACCTGGAGTCTGTTCAACTCTGGACAGAACTGTACGAACACTGGAACCTGATGAGTGTTTCCTGGTGATCGTCATATTCTTGGACTGGAAGTCAATGTGTGGGTTCCTTCTTTCCAACCAATCCTGTCCCAGGATGACTGTGAAGGGTTTCATGTCAATGATATAGAAATCTTCTGTATCCTTATACTTACCCAGCGTGAATGTAGCATTGGGAAGATAGGATGTACAGGGTAATTGGCTTCCTCCAGCCAACCCACTGAGAATGATGATGAGTCTGTTGGTGATATACCAAGCTGAGAAGCGAACTGTCTGTCGATAAATGACGATGTAGCTCCTGGATCTACCAAAATGTGAGTACTCTGTCCATATACTTTCCCTTTGTACAACAACAACTTCTTCTGTGATTTCAGCTGTGCTGTCTGTGACTGCATCTGTGCGATGTGTTCTGAGGGAGTATCCATCTGCTGGAACTGTAAGTGTCAGACTGGAAAGGACTTCTTCTGAGATACTCTCAACCCGGCCACTTGCTTCAGTGGCATTTTCAGGCTGATTTATCCCCGGGGTGCCCTCATCACTGGTACCTGCCCGGTACCCGGAGAGTTTCCCTGAGGAGCTGGAGCTGATGCTGGAGCTGGAGCTGCAACTGCTGCATTGATGCTCTGCTGATTCTGAAGCTCCTTAACCAGGGTGTTGACTGTTTTTACAAGTTTGTTAGACTCATTTTTAGCACCCTGATTATTCTGCTGTTGTTGTCCTCTGTTCTGATTATACTGACGATATCCAGGATTGGGAGCTGGAGGCTTGCCTTGTATGGCATTTCCATCTGCTGTGGTGGTGGCGAAGCAATCCTTTTTGATGTGGTTAGTGCGACCACAACGCTGACAAGGCTGGGAAGGAGATGCTGTTGGTCCTTTTCCT
>LGRX02012629.1:0-14044 GCA_001247695.2 Cymbomonas tetramitiformis
GAAACAATTACATTTTCAAACGGTGTTTATGATAGTGCCGTGGAACGTAAATTAAGAGAAGATTCATTTATTGAGGTGCCTTTTAAAAATTATTTTACATTTTTGGATTCTCAAACAAAAATGGATAAATCAACGAGATTTTCTTTATCTACTCAATGTTTAGATAATTTGTACGCCGTGCAAAGACCTTCAACTTATAATTCAACAAATACAGGTTTGCACAAAATTGATAATAAAATCGGGGCAACTTATGTGCCGTCATATTTTAGATTTTACGCCGGAAAAATTAGTTCTTGGCAATATAATATAAATTCGCTTTATTATCCAAATTATAGAGCTACGGCGCTAGATGCCTTCAACTTACTAACTATAGGAAAATCGGATAATTATTCTGATAATGCTGGATGCAAGGTAAATTCATTAGAAAACTGGTACAATTCTTATTGGACTGCTATGTTAAGACTAAATATGCCTTCCGAAATGAATGTTCGTAGTCTTAGTGGCTTAGATACACGTGGTTTGAACTCTCAATTTTTCTTGCAAACACAAGCGGGTACAGATGCTATACAAGAAGCTATTCCCGGAGCTGATAATGAAACTTTTGTAATTTGTGAATGTACATCTACACTTCGCATAGGTATGGGTAGAATGATTGAAGTTGTTGTATAAAACTTATTTATTTTTAAATAATATATAATGGAACAAGCTGGACAAATAAATGCAAAAAATTTAGGGAAAACTTTAGGGAAAGTAAATGTGACGTTACCAAATTTAATGTTAACATCAGGATTTAGAAGTCCTTCAATGATGATCATTCCTTGTAAAACAATTCAAGATTTACGACAACCTGCAAGAGTGTCTAATGTTGACCTTATGTCAGGTTTTAAATCATATACATTAGGACACGGTGATAAAATTACAAAAGAAAATGCTATGTTTTCATTTCCAAATATTTATTCATTAAACAATAAATTACCGAAGCTTGCACCAACATTTTTTGTAAAATAAAAAATTTGTAATATAATATTATATATATATAATGTCTTCTTTCGGAAATGATTTTGTTTTAGATAAAAATATTAAAGTAAATAACGGTGTATTTATTGGTGCCAAAGATAAAACAACAATAACAACTTTACAAATGGTTGGAGCAAATATCATTATGGATATTGATGGTTCTCAAAGCGGCGACCCTGGTGATGTTTATCTAAATATGGCTGCATTAACTGATAAATGCAAAGTCCGTATGGCTGGATTACCTGTTGTAACCGGTGCCGCAAACACACCGCCAAATAATGATCTTGTCCCCGTGAATGGATTGTATGGGTATAGAAGTGTGGGTGGTAATGCACCAGCTCAGATTTTTATGAAAATGGCATCAATTCCATAATAAAATTAAAAAAGAAAGTATAATATATAATGTCGTCATTTGGAAATAATATAGTTGCAAGTACATTTAATGGAAATCAAACTCCATCTACAAATATTCCTGACCCTTTAACAATTAATCAACTAAATGTAAATCAAATAGGTGATAATTCAAATCCTTGTCAAACAATTCATATGGCTTCAGATTTCTTATATCAAAATGATATTGATTTTATTGACAATTCTGATGTAAATAATCAAAGAGAATTTATGAAATTACAAACTGACGGTGATTTAAATTTAGTTAATAATATCAATTTTTATGATTTTATTTTGAATAATCCTGCAAGTAAATCAAAATTTTCTATAGGTTTAGATGACCTTGATAGTTCTTTTGAAATCAAATCTTTAGACCCCGTTTCTCAAACACGACTGAAAATAGGAGACAGTGGTATTAATGAATGGTCATTTATGCAAACAACGTTAAATGTAGAACCACTTGGAGCCGGTGTACTTATAAATGATGGACCTTTAATTTTGAACACCGGTGATATTACTTTAAATTCTGGAAAATTTATTGGTGACGGTAGCTCATTAACCGGAGTTGTTTCTAGTGACACGTTAGAGGATGTTACAACACGCGGGTCGACAACTGCAACAAATGATATTTCTTTTACCGGAACTGGAAAACTCATAATAAATCAGGAAGAATGTGATGGAAATTTATTTAGAATTAGGGCAGGCACATCTGGTAATGGATTGGTGTCCATAGGCGAATCGACTCAAAATGATGGTTTTACAAATGCAAACCGTTCGGTTTTGATAGGCAGAAATTGTGGGGCTTTTAATTGTTTGAATGATTCGATATGCATAGGTTCGGGTGCCGGGAACAATCAATGTAATGCTTTCGTCGTAAACGTTGGGGACGACTCTGGTCAAAACTTTGCTTCGGAGAATTCAGTAAATATTGGAAAATTCGCAGGGGAATATTTGGCGGGAAAGAATTGTTTAAATATCGGTGCGTTGGCCGGACAGAACTCTGCACAAAGTGCTACGGCTATTGATAATACAATCATTCTCAATGCAACAGGTTTGGAACTTAATGCTGGTGTAAATAATTCTTGTTATATAAGACCTATTAGGGCAAGCCCTGATGTATCTTCAGAAAGTTTACAATTATATTACGATTCTGCTTCTAATGAAGTAAGGACTGGTGCTATAAATTCTGGAAGTATTGGTTCATTGAGTCAAGTCTTGGCTGTTGGGAACAGCGGTTCTAACATTAATTTAACCGGAGATATAAATGCTACAAGTGCAATACTCACAAATAGTTTGAATTTTAGTTATACATCAGCTACGGCTTCAATTACAAGCTTAGGAATTCCATTGACAACTTTGACAAATGCATATTCAGCTTCGTTACCGACAAGTCCGGTTCCTCATACCGGTGATGTATTTACCTTTGAAAATAATACAGGAGGTACAATAAGTGCTGGTGATATTGTTCAATTTTCTGATGATTTTTCAGATGTAAATGGTATAAAAATATATGCAGCTTCGGCAAGTCAATCTAATCAAAATTGTATGCCTATTGGAGTTTGTGTTCAAAATGCAACAACCGGAAATTCTTGTTTCGTTTGTACAAAAGGTTTCACAACTTGCAAAGCTATTGATGGAAGTTATGTTAAAGGTCAAATGTTAGGTTGTGCTCCGGGAGGTTCAGTTAATGCTTCACAAATTACTACAAATAATGTTGGAATTATCGGTGTGTGTATGGAAAGTAAAGTTATAACAACTCCGGGTTCAGGATTATTGGTTTGGATTAAACCTGATTTTAAATTGTAATTTAATATATATATATATATATCAGATGTCTTCTTTTGGAAATGATATTGTTTGTAAAAATATACAATGTAATACGGTAAATGGAAATGCACCTACCGGTGGTTCAAGTAAATGGACAAATATTGGAAATAATAATATAGAAAGAACTAATGGAGATGTTTATGTTCGAAACCTTATATATTTTGAAAACGCTCAAGGATTAATAGACGATTCTTCCGTGAACGTAAACATATTATTAAATTCAAAAGGGAATGGTCAAGCATATATTCAATTAAATCCTGGAGATGCTACAAATAATAAAAATGATGTTATTGTCCGTGGTGAAACTTTGCAAGTAAATACAAATGCAGGCTTATTAGTAAATGGAAATACACGGATAAATGGTGAAATAAACAATACTGCAGATGACAAAACTAATATTGATTTATTTGGAACAAAGGTATCAGGTAATTCATTTATTGGTTTGAATACCTCAGCCGTGGACATACAAAATGCTGAAACTATATATTTTATAAATTTTCAAAAAAAACCTGATGGTAGTGCAACTCCATTTTTCAGAATTAATATGAAAGGTGATATAATAGGTTGCAATAATATAGAATGTAATGATATAGGTTGTAAAGATATAGAATGTAGTTCTGTTCAAATTGAAAACAAAATAGATTATTCCAAATGTAAAAAAGGATTGATTCAAGTTGGTCAAGGAATAAGAATATTAAAATTTGATACATCGTTTATTAATTATTTCAATTTTACATTAAGTCCAACTGACCCTAATGTAAGTGATGATGATGCTGTTTTTACAAAATTCAAAGTTCAACACAGTGATGCAAATATTAATAATGTTATAGGTACCGAATATATTGTAAGACTTTCAAGTTTCAATGTAACTGGAACTGATTTTAATATTTTCGCCACTGTTAATGTTCTTGCACCAAATAATTTAGAATTGTATATGACGTCCGGGAATGGTAAAGTATTAACGAGTGGTTTACAATTGAGATTTTTAATGGAACTAATTCCTATTGATTTTTCTTGATAAATTTCTTCGGTTTTTTCAGGGGGACAAAAAAGCAGAAAAAACCTACATATAAATTTATTGTACATTTCTTAAAAGACTCTTTTATTTTGAAAAGACTTTTATTGTATGTGTATTGTATTATGTATTTGTATATTGTATAACATATTTTTACTTATTGTAAATTTATTGTACATTTCTTAAAAGACTTTTTTATTTTCAAAAGACTTTTTTATAATAAGTGAATGTATATATCAAAAATGTTTTTTGTAACGAAAATTTTCCACTTAAAGAGTAAGACGTCAAAAGGTAGAACAAGTCACAATGACTACACCACTAATGAAAGAAATTCAAGATATTTGTGAAAATCTTTCTTCCGACAATTCTTTGCAAATAACTCCTAAATTTCAAATTAGAATTCCTAAATATGATCATAGTATTTTCAAAGAGGTGTTTCCTACTAAAAGACCGAAAGCTTGTGGATTTTGCTATAGATTTTTTGGGAAAATGCAAGCTTGTAGTGGTTGTAAATTACAATCTTATTGTTCAAAAGAATGTCAAAAAAAAGATTGGAAGAACCATAAAAATATATGCAAATTTCTCAATAAAGAATCTTACAAAGAATCGATTACTAAAAAAGTTATGTTTGCTATAAGTGTACATAAAAAAATGTATAATAATTCACAAATAGGAGATCAAGAAATATGGTATTTGGAAAACATAGAAGATGATGTATATGTATTTACATCGAAAACTAGAGGAGAGCTTTTTGAATACTTAAATGTGTTAAAAATGGATGTTGAGTATCACAAACAAAAATTAGATGAGGGGTTTCAAGTTTATTATAATATGCATAATATTGGAATATTTTTGCAAAAAAAATAAAAATGTTATAAAATAACTTAAGAACAATTTATAATATATAAGTAATAATATACATCTTTTATTTAAGAACTTATTTAAATTTATTTTAGAACTTATTTATTTCTTATTTTGTTACACATTTATTTACGTAATTTATTTATCATTTATTACGTATTTATTTATTGTATATTTATTGTATATTTCCTTGTCATTTTACTTGTCATTTACTTGTCATTTTCTTGTCATTTTACTTGTCATTTTTCTTGTCATTTACTTGTCATTTTTCTTGTCATTTTCCCTTGTCATTTCCTTGTATGACTTATGACATATATGACATAGGGTTATGACATATGTCATAGGGTTTTCATAGGGTTTTTATAGTGATAAAAAAGCGTACCCTATAGTCGGACACTTACTACTTTTGGGGTGAATACATGTGATAGAAATGGATTGAACGTCGTCGATTTAACATTGAATTTCTCACCGACATGAATGGATTTCGCACCGCCCAAAGATGTCCCTAACAATTCAATGTCATGATTAGGATACTTTTTCAATGTGTCTAAATATACCTTTTCAGCTCTTAAAAATGAATCTCGTGTTTCATGTTTACCTTTAATCACCGAAAATATGTCCGCTTTATCTTCATTTAAGTAGGATGGATTTGACGACGCACCGTGATATGCAATATGTATTTGATTATTTCCATTATTGAGTACTACGGCGTCATAATTTGAAAGCTCCGGGTCGATATTGAATCGATTGTTGAGAATATCTTTATTCAATTGTCTTTGAGCGGTTACATAGGTGTTATGCTCATAACCGCCCGGAAATAACAAATCAGATTGATAATTTCTTGAACCGAGATAAGAAGATATTCCGACATGATATGCTTTTTCCCTAAGACTATTTGAAAATGATTGTTGAATTTGTGACGGTTGTAAGTCACCTAATTGTTTGAACAAGCTATTCATTTGAACTCTATATCGTTTCTTTTCACTTTCATTTGACTCATACCTTTTATTCAAATCTGAAACTGAATTAGGAGTATCCATGTTATTAGGAAAACTGAATATCTTACTTGATGAATTCAGCACTTTGTTATTGCAAAAATTATTCAATGGTGAGCACAAAGACCCTTGCATACTAATATAATAACATAGACTATATAAATGACTTGTAAGTATTCAATATCTCAATATACTAAAGATAAAGCAAACAAATTAAATGTATATGTCAAGATATCAACAAATAAAGATAAGAAGATTGATGTGTTTGATAAGAAAACTGATAGAAAATTAGCGACTGTCGGTGCGTGCGGTATGATGGATTATCCATCTTATATTAAGTTAAAAGGTATTAAATATGCTAACCAAAGGAGGAAATTATTTAAGTTAAGACACAATAAATACCGAAATAAGATAGGGACAAATAGTTATTTCGCTGATAAGTTGTTGTGGTAAAGTTTTAGTCGGCAAATTCTATTTCAACTTTTGTAGGAGTGGTGTACAAGTCATTTATTCCTTTTCTACAACTAATGCATATGAAAGGAAAGTTCTTTTGATGTTTAATGAATTCTGGAGTGAGAGCTTGCCTACCATCCTCAAAGGCTAAACAATCTATGCAACAAATTCTGTTGCACTCAATGCACCTAGTGCAAACCGGTTGCTTTCTTGTCGGTTCCATGTGCCTCAAGTCGATTGTTATTTGTGAGCCTGTAAACACAATAATCATTATTAAGTATATTGTAATATTATTTACAAGAAAAGCATGTCACACAATAGAATACAAATATAAGAAAACACTTATTATATATTGCACAGCCCAATTATTTCAAGGCTGGTAAGTTCAAAACTAAAACAGTCAATAAGTTATGGCCTACGTTGGAACCTATTTTGTCCGTTGAGCATATTTGCAAAAAAGACAAAGGCCAAGGTGAGGCCGAAAATGACTTGCGTGAAGAAAATTGCCACAAGCTCGGCTGAATAATTGGTTACGAACCAAAGCACTTTGGTGGTTCCAACACAAAACGGGTTCACCGAGTTGAAAGTCTTTGAGCATTGCAAGAATATGTGTGCCTGCTGAGTTAGAGTTATGATTATTCCAAAATATATCATTGCAAAGACTCCAAAAAGAAATATCTTGGCGAAAATTCCCTGAGTATGGAGCCAATGGGCCAACCAGCCTGCGTCCGATTCAGGGTTGGGTTGGCTGTTAGCAAACGTTGTAGCCAGTTCAAAATCCCCAACCCCATACTTGTGTGCGTTGCCCCAATGGTGCTTTTTCATAAAACCTTTCGAACTTGCAATAGAATACAAAAAATAAACGCCTGAAACAGGCTTTCCTCGAAACAGCCCTCTCATGGCCCACACATCGGTAACCTTATTTAGATATCTTTGTTCAAAGGGTTTACCAAAAGGGTCTCTTTTAATTGGAGTACCCCGAGGTGAAAGCAAAATATCACCTTCAGTGGGAGGAGGTGCAGCAGCAGCGGGGACGTTGTCAGCCATTATGCAAATATGACTGCAACACCACACCACACCACCGCATCGGACTCAAACAAGTTCCTCCACCACTTCCTCGCAATCACTGTATCCCTCGCAATCACTGCCCAAATCGCAGGGATTAACTTTTGCAAGCAGGATCCGATGCTCTTCAGTGACATAACGGGCGTTTTTTTTTCCATCGCGTGAGGTCCTCAAAAAGAGTGTTGTTTTCGGTCTCTTTTTCAGCGATTTCAAACATTAACTTTTCGTTAGCTACTCCTAAGGCATCCCGTTCTGCAGTGACTTCAGTGAGTTCGCATTTTACGTCAGAAAGTTGTGAGTTAAGCATATCGTTGGTACAAGTAACTTGTTTGAATTGCTGTAACAGTTTATCATATTTTGAGTGAAGGTCTTGAAACTCGCTTTCCAATTGGGTAAAAATCTCAACTGAGTCCCTGATCGCTTCCGACTTTGTAGTTTCGGTAGAGTCAGAACGTTTCAGTTCACAAGGTGGTTCAATATCCAATTCTGATAGCGTGCTGGTAACCTCTTCAACTGGAATACTACGCTCATACTTTGACAACCTTTTCATAGGTTTGCGACGTGGGGGCTCATCCCCAAAATATGTTACGGCAGGCGACTGTAAGGGAACATCCCTCAAAATACGTTTAACAGTTTCTACCGACGGACTTTCAGCTATACGTGAAGTTTCCGATTGCTTTAAAGTTTCAGCCATTTTCTCGAGTTCAAAAGCAAAGAATTTTGCAGCGTTTGCATCGCTGCTTCGGTCTTTCTCAGCCAGCTGTAAAGCAACCCGGTGTGCAAACATAGAAGCAATTTGGTCTGCGGACTCGTCAGACACGCGTATGTATTCGTGAATAACGGAACCCATTACTTCAGAGTACCGTTCCTCAAACGCCTCTTCAAACTGTTGCCAATGATGCCGGCAGGCTAAAGAAAGTGTTTCAAGTTCGCATTGAATACTGTCAAGGTTTTTCCAGCCATACTTTTTTAGTTTACTCTGGTTAATTCCGCAGCAACGCGTGCCGCGGCCTCTCTCACGTAAAGGTTCTGGCGGGGCATCGGTGGTTGTGTGAACGCTGTAAAGAATAGATCCGTCTTTTCCCAAGCGAAAGACTCCGGACACACGTGGCTTTTCAGGTGTTTTTTCGGCGGTAGAATGTGGGAGCATGTAAAAAATGCCAAGCAATATTATTGAGGGAATCATACCTGTTTAAAAACGAGTTTGAAAGTGTGTGGGTTGCTTGCGGGTTGCTTACGGCTTGATTACGGCTTACGGCTTGCTTACGGCTTAAATCGGAAATCCACTGTCTCTTCCTGTGCAGAAAAAGGAAAATCAAAATTGAATCGTAAATTCAAAAGTAAAATTCAGATTTAAAATAAATTTTAAGTCGTAAGCAAGCCGTAAGCCGTAATCAAGCCGTAAATAAGCCGTAAACAAATAATAAATTATTAAATTAAATTCAAAAAAATACTTTATATACGTAGAATTTCGCAAGGAATCCATTTCTGAAGTCAGATTTGTAAAAATCAAAACAGAATTACCAAAATTTAAGTTACACATTTCGCGCGAAAAAGTAACTCAAAACGCACTTAGAAAAAATGAGCTTTTTATGTTCGCAAACATACTGTAAACAAAAATTTCGCAAGGAAATCGATTCTGAAGTCAAATTTAGGAATCTATTCTGAATTTTCGATGTTTTCTTTAGCTATTTCGAAGTACTTCTTATCAATTTCAATACCTATATAGTTTCTTTTGAGATTTTTACATGCCAAAGCTGAATTTCCAATACCCATACAACAATCTAATACATTATCGTAAGGATTTGAGTAAGATTTAATTATCCATTCAAATAAATCGTACGGTTTACTACAAGGATGTTTACTTTTGTAGTTTCCATTTGAAAATTTAATAACACTTCTTGGATACCTTTTTCCATCGTTACAAATTGTTGGTGTTCTATCGGTATAATGAGTGTATAATTCAGTCCGAGGACCTTGACCTTGTCGTATATAAGGTTTATGACCTTCAAGCATTATTGGATTAAATGTTGGTAAATGTTTATAAAATACATATATCATTTCATGACTTCTCAAAGGCATTTGATTTGCATAGGTGACATTTGGTTGGAATATGTAAAACATACAAATAAAATTGATAATTTAATCAAAGAATATAAAATTCCTCATTTCCATTTTAAAAACAATGAAAGGCACAAATATGTCGATGGTTATGACCCTGAAACAAATACTATATATGAATTTCTTGGAGATTATTGGCATGGAAATCCAAAAACAAATGGTAAGAATATGTTTAGAAAGAATTATGCAACAAATAAAACATTTTATCAACTGTATGAAGAGACTAAAAAAAGATTGGAAAAAATTTAAAGTCTTGGATACAACATAGAAATTATGTGGGAAAGTGATTTTAAAGAATTACAAAAAAATGACCAAAATGTTATCGATTTCGTAAATAGTTATAACACACCTATAGTGTTCAGAGATGCATTATTTGGTGGGAGAACAGACCCTAAAAGATTGTATTATAAATGTAAAAAAGGAGAAACCATTAGGTATGTAGATTTCACAAGCTTGTATCCTTATGTCTTGAAATATTGTAAATTTCCATTAGGTCAATACCCTTTAAAAATTGATTTGTTTGATGCAGCATTTTTAAACCCTGATTCATTTAAACAATATTGTCTAACAATATCATCAGTCAAAATCTTTCTCATATTATATATATTATATAAAATTATATAAAATTATCGTCTTCGTCTATTCTGTTGCCTATCGGCTGGATGAGGTGCTCTTAAAATCCTTCCAAAACGTCTTAATTGACCACTAGCTTTGCATTGAATTTGATTTCCAAGCGGACGACCTGATGGTGCAGGGTCCTTGTACCCACAATAAATTCTATTATTAAGTCTTCGTTGAGCTTGTGTTTGATTTGCTCTTACCATAAATATATATATATAATCTAATTTAAAAAACATTATCGTAAATCAATTTCTGTTTCCTTATCTCTATTATTTTTATTTTGACTTCGTGTTCTTTTAGAAATTCTATTGGAAGATGAAACTCCTTCTTTTTTCAAAGTTTTTTCTTTTTTATTTTGTTTAACAACTAATTATTTTACCGTGGGCTCATTAGTCTTTTTGTTAGAAGCATTTCCTTTGACTTCTAATAATTCTTTTGGTTTATATCGTCTAGCTAAAGTCTCATTACCATCCTCGATAACATAACTTAATCCTTTTATTGATTTTACTTTCTATATTTTTGTAGACCATTTTTGAGACTCTTTATCAAATGTTTTAGTTTTAATTTTAATTCTTACTTTATCTCCAGGTTTTATACCTACTTTTTCAAGAAGTTCGGTCAATTTATTTCTTTTTAATAAAATATTTCTAATTATTTTTGTATATGACATATTATCAGGCGCGGACCTATTAATATTTCCAACATTTTGTGTGCTATTATAATTTTTAACAATAGAGTCTAAATAATCAACCCAATTTACGCTATCTTTACTTGCAGAGTTCGCTTCTAATTTTATTTTCAATGTTTTATTGAATCTTTCAATCATACCCATAGTTGAATGGTCATCAGGCTCATTTAAATAGTGTTCAATATCATTGTCTTTTAATAACTTTTTCATAGCTTTGTTCGTAAATTCTGATCCATTATCAGTTGTCAATACATTCATTTTTGAATCTTTTATTAATTTTTTAAAAACCGGTATAATTCCCTCAGCACTTTCAATGTTTTTATTATTTTTATCTTTGACCGTTTTTGATTTGAGTGCATATGCATAAGCCGTTCTTGTGTTTACATTAATAGCCGTTAAAATTACAGAAAATCCTCTATTTTGTCTTTTACCATTTGGTTTAAATGCTAAATCAGCTTGAATATAATTTTTATTAGGGTCTTTACCATAAATAGGAAACAATTCTTTTCTATTCAATTTCTTTTTTTGAGAAAATGTTTGATTAAGCTCAGTGCCTTCAATAGCTTCTTTGACTTGCTTTTCGGTAACTTTATACCCACGAGATTTTAATTTAGTTGTAAATGATGATACACCACTCAATCCTATTTCAGGATCTAAATAAAACTTTTGTATTTCTTTTTCAGAAATTGATTTACTCATTGTTTAATATAATAAACCTTATTTATTGTCACTAACAATATCTTTGTGTCCCCAAGGTATTATATTAAATGTTTCCAACTGAATAAAACCTTTATCATAATTAAAAGAAAATGATTTTGTTTCACTTCTTGTTTCAATTCCAAGAGCTGCATATTGTTTATCGGTAAGTGATGATTTTTTAGGCTTTCTTAAAACATCATATTTTATTTCAATTACTTTGTTTTGTTCATTTAACATCATATTTGTTATTTCATTATGATTTAGACTTTGTGAATTTTGAAAATTTAATGAAAATCCTTTCACTTTAGTCATTGTTGTTCCATCATCAAATAATAATGAATATGATTTTGGTGCTGTGGCTACATACTCAATGCATTTTTTATATATTTTCTTCTCATCATCATACAATTCGTCAGTCAATTCGCCTAAATAATCTCCTAATTGTTCGTTGTAAATATACATATTTGTTTTGTTTTCAACATAAATCACTGAGTCCGTATCGTGATATAATACATTTTCAAACCCTATATCATCCATTAAATTGTATAATTTAATTCGTGCATAAGCGGTAGTAAAAACACCAATAACTTCATTCGCACTAAAATTAGTTTTTGCATATTCATCTAATATATTAAATCCTATATGATATTTCACATCATCATTTATTTGTGGAATAGGTTGAATAACAACATTATCATTTCTAGAATCTGATAAAATGTCATATACCTCAGCATTGTTGCAATATTTATTTTGTCTTTTGTTAGGTTTCAAGCAATATCTTCCCCACAAATTATTAAGAAAAAGTTTGGCTATGGTTCTCATTCCATTATTTTTAAATATATTTTCTTTGTTTAACAATATTCCTTCTTTCTCAAAATAATTTTTTATATACAAATTTTTATCTTCGTCATTTTGTACCCACTCAGGATGGGCGGCCACATCTCCACGCGGCTGCTTGGACAGCTGAATGCCGGTGGCAGCTGCAGCTTCGTGCTGCTGCTGAGGCAGCTCGCTGTCGTGGGCGGCTTCAGTTCCGTGCTGCTGCTGGGGCAGCTCCAGTGATGGCTGCTGTGGCAGCACGGGCATTGGCTGCTGGGGCAGCTCGCTGCCGTGGACAGCTGCAGTTCCGCGTTGCTGCTGGGGCCGCTCACTACCGTGGTCAGCTGCAGCTCCGCGCCGCCGCTGGGATAGCTTGCTGCCGGTGGCAGCTGCAGCTCCGCGCCGCTGCTGGGGCGGCTCAATGCCGGTGGCAGCTGCAGCTCCGTGCTGCTGCTGAGGCAGCTCGCTGTCGTGGGCGGCCTCAGTTCCGCGCTGCTGCTGGGCCAGTTCGCTGCCGTGGTCAGCTGCAGGTCCGCACCGCCGCTGGGGCAGCTTGCTGCCGGTGGCAGCTGCAGCTCCGCGCCGTTGTTGGGGCGGCTTAATGCCGGTGGCAGCTGCAGCTCCGTGTTGCTGTTGGGGCGGTTCAATGCCGGTGGCAGCTGCAGCTCCGTGCTGCTGCTGGGGCAGCTCGCTGCCGTGGGCGGCCTCAGTTCCGCGCTGCTGCTGGGCCAGCTCGCTGCCGTGGTCAGCTGCAGCTCCGCGCCGCCGCCGGGGCAGCTCACTACCGTGGGCAGCTGCAGCTCCGTGCTGCTGTTGGGGCCGCTCACTACTGTGGGCAGCTGCAGCTCCGCGCCGCCGCTGGGGCAGTGCAGGTGCTAACTGCTGAGGCAGCGCCTGCGTCGGCAGCGGGGGCAGCGCCTGCACCGGCAGCGAAGGCAGCGCATGCGTGGGCTGCCCATGGAGCAGCTCCGGTGCGGGCCGACGGGGCAGCACCTGCGTGGGCCGCTGGGCCAGCTCCGAAGCGGGCCGCTGTGCCAGCACCGGCATGGGCTGCCCATGGAGCAGCTCCGGTGTGGGCTGACGGGGCAGCACCTGCGCTGGCTGCTGGGTCAGCTCCAAAGTGGGCTGTTGTAGCTCCGGCAGCAGCTCCGGCGTAGGCATCTCGTGCGGCAGCACCGGTGTGGGCTGACGGGGCAGCACCTGCGCTGGCTGCTGGGTCAGCTCCGAAGTGGGCTGCTGTGGCAGCTCCGGTGATGGCTGGGGCTCTCCGGTGATGCTGTGCTGCTGCTGAGGCAGCTTGCTGCTGTGGGCTGCTGCAGCTGGGGCAGCACGGATGCTAGCTGCTGAGGCAGCGTCTGCGTCGGCAGCGGGGGCAGCGCTTGCATCGGCAGCGGGGTCAGCGCCAGCGTGGGCCGCTCGTAGGGCAGCGCCGGTGCTAGCTGCTGAGGTAGCGCCTGCATCGGCAGCGTCGGC
>LGRX02012630.1:0-19444 GCA_001247695.2 Cymbomonas tetramitiformis
ATACACATCGTGCACAAAGCCACGAGACTCACCAGATACGCATCGTGCACAAAGCCACGAGACTCACCAGATACACATCGTGCGCAAAGCCACGAGACTCACCAGATACATATCGTGCATCCTCAGTCAATGCAGCCAACCTGTGTCCTACGCCGTGAGATTGAGAAAGAGACCTTCGAGGCTGTGGATGGGCTCATCGAGCCTCCAAGCTGTCCTGATCCTAGGACGCAACGACGGCAGGAAGTAAACAAGGGCAGCCACGCAGCCCCCTCCATGCTGCCACTTGTACTCTCTTATGTGGCCCATCCGGGATGGGCCCTAACCCATCTCTTCAGCAAGGCGGGGAGGACCGAGCTCGTGGGCTCACCCAGGCGAGGTTCATCTGCACGCGCTGGCCGAGGGTGGGCTTCGCGACGCGCTGCTCCGGGGGAATCCGCGCGGCTTTGGCGTCCTCGAGCCTCTTCACGTGGTTCCCATCCCACTCTGCCACCTGTTGCGCACCGAGTTCCTGATGTCCCATCCACACCCACCAGAACGATCGTCGGCCGCACATCATTCATCACCAGATCACCCTCTCACCAGTCATTTTCAAACCCCTGGTCACCCTCTCACCAGTCATTTTCAAACCCCCGGTCACCTGCTCACCAGTCATTTTTCTACCCCGGTCACCTGCTCACCAGTCATTTTCAAACCCCAGGTCACCCGCTCACCAGTCATTTTCAAACCCCGGTCACCTGCTCACCAGTCATATTCAAACCCCGGTCACCTGCTCACCAGTCATTTTCAAACCCCGGTCACCTGCTCATCAGTCATATTCAAACCCCCGTCACCCGGTCACCAGTCATTTTCAAACCCCGGTCACCTGCCCACCAGTCTTTTCAAACCCCGGTCACCTGCTCACCAGTCATTTTCAAACCCCGGTCACCTGCTCACCAGTCATCTTCAAACCCCGGTCACCCGCTCACCAGTCATATTCAAACCCCAGGTCACCTGCTCACCAGTCATATTCAAACCCCGGTCACCCGCTCACCAGTCATTTTCAAACCCCGGTCACCTGCTCACCAGTCATATTCAAACCCCCGGTCACCCGCCCACCAGTCACATTCAAACCCCCGGTCACCCGCTCACCAGTCATTTTCAAACCCCCAGTCACCTGCTATCCGGGCCTGGGAGTCCATGTCTTTCGGGGCACCTCTTCAACTCCTGACAACTCCTGATGCGCGGTAGGTGGTAACACGACGTTCTCATCTGCAAATAAGGAAGCGTGGGAGGGGTGGGACAGCCGCGGACCCTGAAGTACTCGAGGCGCTCCACGAAGGGCGGGTGCTCGGCGGCCAGCCCCTCCAGCCAGTCGTTGGCAGCGTCCTCCAGGCTCCGCCGCTCCCCAGGGGCTGCCTCAGGGTTGAGGCACCACGCAAAGGGCAGCGTGCGGTACCGGCACACCGCGAGGATGGTGGCCCAGGCTTGGAGGCACTCGGTGCTCCGAACCTGTTTCGTTTCGTGGAGCTCAACGCCGAACGCCTCCGCCAACTCCTGCCGCGACCACTTGCCCCCCTTTCCACCCCTTCAGCTTCAGAGCCACCCTTCTCTCCTCTCCCCGCACCGGGTGGGGGGCACAGGCATGGGGCGCCCTGCCCTGTGCAGATTCCCCCAAGCATGGAATGGACCTGCCCGCCACACCTCTCCCTTTCCCCCCTCGCCCGTCTCTGCCACCCCGCCTCGTTCATCCCCACCCGCGCCTTCGCCTCCCATGCACTCCCACCCTGAATGACCAAACCACCGACCCTTTCACCCCGTTGCCAATCTGTTTCCCGTGCTGGTGAAGGCAGGGTGCGCGCACCAGGGGAATCGAGGCTGTGATCACTTCGTCGGAGAAGCGCAACATCAGCGCTGTGTCATCCTCCGGCTCGCCTGCGCGAAGAGCTGTCGCCACATCCCCGGTGCCGTCCACCCAGAAGCAGCCCTCCACCTCCTGCAGCAGCACGAGGTTCCACAGCGCCGCGCGGCGGTACCAACTCTGCGCCCAGTCCACCCCCGACCAATCACCTCTGTGCTAAGTCCTCCCCCGACCAATCACCTCTTCCAGAACACCCTCCAAGCCCCGGGAAGACTCTTATCGCGCATCACAGGTGACGAGTCAGCGCGGGCCACCCATGGTCGCGGAGAACCTACCTTAATCAACGAGTCCATATTTGGGTCCTCCCCCGGGGGATGGGGCTGTGTGTGGGGGGGTGAGGCTGACCCCGGAGCCGAAATGCATCGATAGCATCAGTTTGAAGACGCCGAGGTAGTACTCGAAGCTTCGCCCGGGAGGGCAGCTCCATGCCTGGGCACTTGCCAGCTCCAGCTGGCGCTGCAGCTCCGCGGGGGGCAGCAGCCGCTTGGCGGAGATTGCGGCCAGCGCCAGCGCAGTACCCAGCAGCCGCTCCAGGGGCAGCAGGTCTTCCTGCTGTGCGGCCCCTTCTTTCGCGCCGCCCTCCTCGTCCGCGCCCTCCGCCTCCGGCCGCGGCGGCCTGGCGCAGGCGCGCTGCATGTGCCGCAGCGGGAACGCCATGCGGATGCACAGCAGCCACAGCCCGCACAGCCTGCACAGCCGCTGGCTCGTGCGACGGTCTTCCCTCCGCACGCGCACATACGCCTTCCGCGCCACTTCCCACAGCTGCTCCCCAGTTCTTGCTGCGCCTGCGTCCAGGTCCACCCTCGCCACGTCAGCTCCTGCTACGTAGGCCTCATCCAGGGGCGAGAGCGCCGTTCCCTTCGAGCCCTACAAAATGCTCCAGATCCCAGCAGGCACACAACACAGATCTACCTCCGAGAACACCACATTCGACACCACTGCAGCCACCACGGCAGACACCATTTCGGACATGACCTTGGTTCTCGATGGGTAACGACCTTGGTATGTGGCATACGCTTTGCACTTTGGAGTTTGTTTGGGCGGCGCCGGCGCCGGTGGACGGCCGCGAGCGCGCAAACAGCCCGTCTGAGGTGGCGGACTTGGGCCCAAGTTTGAAGGTGGTTGGTGCTGCGACGGGAATGCAAGAGGGCCGCACAGAGCTTTCTCTGGAGCTGAGCCGCTAACCATGGAGCAGACATACCCTCGAGGGGGGATGGGGGTATTAGCATCGCCCTGCGAGACTGCCCAGGAGAGCCCCGTTGATGCGTGAAGAGAGGGCACCGGACAGAGATGGGAAGGCGCGTGCACTCGCAGCACGTGCCGAGATGGTGGCAAGAAGCAAAGCGCGGGTGGTTCCAAGCCGAAGCTGCACCCATAAAATGAATGGGCAATGGGCCCGCCTCAGCCAGGGGCATCGAGACGTCACCATAGCCCGACAACGTCCCCCGGGGCAATCAAGCACCACATGCTAAGGCTCGCTCAAGCAGGGCCTGCGCGCTGATACTACCGAGGAGGCCAGAGCGCCGTCATGCGCGTGCTCTGAGGGGTGGCTTGGGAGGTGAGGAAACCTGGTCGCCATTTGCTGCGAATCTCGTGCGAGACCCGCCGACCCATGGAGAGCGCTCGATCCATGGTGCCGCTCTGGGCCTCGGCGGTGGACGGTTTCTGAACTCGGTAGACCGCCACGCCAGGGCAGGCCAACTGAGCTAGCATCTCCAGCTTCCTCGCCTCAGGTGCTGGCAGCCGCTTCTCCTGACCGGGAGCAGGTAACACGCCACGTGGCGTCTCTTGCTCCGGCATCCCGTTTACTGCAACTTGACTGCCGTTGCTCTGCGCGAGGTGCGACTTGAGTGCGAACATGGCGCGCGACCGCTCCACGATGGTGCTCGAGGGGTCCAGCCGCCGAGGGCTGCCGCGCCGTCCGTCCGATGGTGAGGCCGCGCCCTCCTCCTCGAATAAGGGACAGATCTGCACACACTGTTCAGCCTCCCGCCGCCCCTATCAAAGCTCATATCATTTCGCCAGGCGAAAACATCCGCAGCATCACCCAAGCATGCCACCCCTCCGCAGCATCACCCAAGCCTGCCACCCTCCGCAGCATCACCCAAGCCTGCCACCCTCCGCAGCATCACCCAAGCCTGCCACCGCGCAGCATCACCCAAGCCTGCCACCCCTCCGCAGCATCACCCAAGCCTGCCACCTCCGCAGCATCACCCAGCCTGCCACCCTCCGCAGCATCACCCAAGCCTGCCACCCTCCGCAGCATCACCCAAGCCTGCCACCCTCCGCAGCATCACCAAGGCCTGCCACCTCTCCGCAGCATCACCCAGCTCGCCACCCTCCGCAGCATCACCCAAGCCTGCCACCCTCCGCAGCATCACCCAAGCCTGCCACCCTCCGCAGCATCACCCAAGCCTGCCACCCCTCCGCAGCATCACCCAAGCCTGCCACCCTCCGCAGCATCACCCAAGCCTGCCACCTCCGCAGCATCACCCAAGCCTGCCACCCCTCCGCAGCATCACCCAAGCCTGCCACCCTCCGCAGCATCACCCAAGCCTGCCACCCTCCGCAGCATCACCCAAGTTTCTCACCTCCGCAGCATCACCCAAGCCTGCCACCCTCCGCAGCATCACCCAAGCCTGCCACTCCCTCCGCAGCATCACCCAAGCTCACACCCTCCGCAGCATCACCCAAGCCTGCCACCCCTCCGCAGCATCACCCAAGCCTGCCACCCCTCCGCAGCACCCCTCCAATCTCCATTCGCCTCTTCCTGCCTAGGCCGCACCGTCTTCCTGCCTAGGTGGCACTGCCCCACGGTGAGAACACGAGCCTGGCACACCCGGCAGCCTGGCACACCCGGCAGCCTGGCACACCGAGGATGGAGCGACCCAGTCCCGCGGCTTACTCAGGCAACCTCGTGTGGCAAGCTCCGCCGCCGAGCCCCTGAGCTCACATCCACTCTTGCCATCGGCCGCATATCCTGGTGCTCCCCCGCGGAGAGCAGGCGAGGAGAGGCTGCAGAGGGGCGCCTGAGGCATACCGGCTCGGAGGAAGGCTCGCGGTGTCCAGCACTCATCACCGCGTGCTCGAGCACGGTCCTGTGCTTTAAGGTAGTCATCGCATGGGTGGGCATCATGGTGTGGCCCGCATCTCGCTCCCTGGTTCATCTCCCCCTCTCCTCACCTTCTCTGAGAGGGGCACCTCTTCTCACCTTCTCTGCCCACAGCCCCTCTCGGGGCGCCTCTCCTCACCGTGATCCCACAGGACCGAGAACAGCAGCGCGGCGCGAAGGGTGCATATGCAGGCACCCGGGATGCGTCTTTGGGGACGTCAGCGTGCCGCACCAGGAGGCAAGAGCGAAGCGTGAGCTGGCGGCCCTCGTAGCGGACACTCTGCCACAGCCGACAGAGAGCGCCCGCCGGCGAAAGTTGAGCAAGGCTCTCCCGCGAGCTCCCCGCGAGCCCCCCGCGAGCTCCCAGTGAGCGCGCGCGCCGCACTGCGGACGGCGGAGGGCCAGCTCAGCAGGCCTCAGAGGCTGCAACCTGCTGAGGTGGCACGCCGCACTTCAGCAAATCGAGACGAAGCGCAGAACGCATGCCCTCGAGGATGCTTTTGTAGCTGGGGGAGGGGGGGGAGCGGGGCGGCGTACTGAAGCTTCTTCCCCGAGGCTTCCGCGGCTGAGGGCTCCCGGGCCGCTGCTGGGGGCTTGAGAGGAGCGCCGTGTGACGCATACTTCTTACGCAATCTCATTTTCTTTTTAAATGCGCTCTTGATCCGTCGCTTCTTCCTTTTCCGCTGCAGCTGCACAACGGAGAAGTCAAATGACGCGCCTCAGTAACGTGTGTCCCCCAACGCGGCGCTGCGCCTGCCAGGTCGGCTGGGTCGCGGCGAGGGCCGTGCTGCGCCTGCCAGGTCGGCTGGGTCGTGACGAGAGCCGGGCTGCACCTGCCAGGTCGGCTGGGTCGTGACGAGGGCCGGGCTGCGCCTGCCAGGTCGGCTGGGTCGCGACGAGGCGGTTTGCGCCTGCCGATTCGGCTGGGTCGTGACGAGGGCCGTGCTGCGCCTGCCAGGTCGGCTGGGTCGTCACGAGGGCCGTGCTGCGCCTGCCAGGTCGGCTGAATCGTGACGAGGGCCGGGCTGCGCCTGCCAGGTCGGCTGGGTCGTGACGAGGGCCGTGCTGCGCCTGCCAGGTCGGCTGGGTCGTCACGAGGGCCGTGCTGCGCCTGCCAGGTCGGCTGAATCGTGACGAGGGCCGGGCTGCGCCTGCCAGGTCGGCTGGGTCGTCACGAGAGCCGGGCTGCGCCTGCCAGGTCGGCTGGGTCGCGACGAGGGCCGGGCTGCGCCTGCCAGGTCGGCTGGGTCGTCACGAGGGCCGTGCTGCGCCTGCCAGGTCGGCTGGGTCGCGACGAGAGCCGTGCTGCGCCTGCCAGGTCGGCAGATTACCGTGGCTTGAGGGGCCGGGCTGCGCCTGCCAGAATCGGCTGGGTCGTCACGAGGGCCGTGCTGCGCCTGCCAGGTCGGCTGGTCGCGGCCGAGGGCCGTGCTGCGCCTGCCAGGTCGGCTGGGCGTCACGAGGGCCGTGCTGCGCCTGCCAGGTTGGCTGGGTGACAGAGCCGTGCTGCGCCTGCCAGGTCCGGCTGGAGCCGTCCACGAGCCGGGCTGCGCCTGCCCGGGTTGGCTGGGTGGCGGCGAGGGCCGTGCTGCGCCTGCCAGGTCGGCTGGGTCGTCACGAGCCGGGCTGCGCCTGCCGAGGCTCGGCTGGAGTGCGTGACGAGGCCGGGCTGCGCCTGCCAGGTCGGCTGGGTGCGGCGAGGGCCGGGCTGCGCCTGCCAGGTCGGCTGGGTCGCGACGAGGGCCGGGCTGCGCCTGCCAGGTCGGCTGGGTCGCGACGAGGGCCGGGCTGCGCCTGCCAGGTCGGCTGGGTCGCGACGAGAGCCGGGCTGCGCCTGCCAGGTCGGCTGGGTCGCGACGAGGGCCGTGCTGCGCCTGCCAGGTCGGCTGGGTCGCGACGCGGGCCGGGCTGCGCCTGCCAGGTCGGCTGGGTCGTGGCGAGGGCCGTGCTGCGCACGCGATAGGCGCACAGACCCCATCAAGACCAATCCAGCGTCTCTCTGTTCGGCTATCTCCCTCCAGCTTCATCTCTCTGCCTATCCGCCCGCATGGATTCGCCTCGGCGCGCATCCTTGACAGCACGCGCAATAAGCCTGCCTCACGACGGAGCAACGGCCCGCTACCCTACTTCCGAGACCTGCCCACGGGGTCATGCTCGAGCAGATGGTAGCTGTGGTTCTACGCCTGCAGCTCGGAGTCCGCAACCTCGAGGGGCGCCGTCCGCCCTCAACACGAGGGGAAGCGCGCGCATGGACGTTGCAGATGTGTGGGCCGCCACTGCATGACGTGAGTGAGGTCCCAGCGCACAAGGTGGCAATGGCAGAGTGGAGAGATAAGGACGCGCCTATCTCCCACAAGCGGACGACCTCGGCGCAGAAGGCTATTCATACTCCGAAGGATGCAAGCGACACCGATCGCGGCGGATGACTGCGCCAGGAGGATGACTGCGCCAGGAGGATGACTGCGCCAGGAGGATGACTGCACTAGGAGGATGACTGCGCCAGGGGAGGATGACCGCGCCAGGAGCATGACTGCGCCAGGAGGATGACCGCGCCAGGCGGATGACCTCGCCAGGAGGTTGACTGCGCTAGGAGGATGACTGCGCCAGAAGGATGACTGCACTAGGAGAATGACTGCGCTAGGAGGATGACCGCGCCAGGAGGATGACTGCGCCAGGAAGATGACTGCGCCAGGAGGATGACGGCGCCAGGAGGATGACTGCGCCAGGAGGACGACTGCGTCAGGAGGATGACTGCGCTAGGAGGATGACTGCGCCAGGAGGATGACTGCGCAAGTAGGATGACTGCGCCAGGAGCATGACTGCGCCAGGAGGATAACTGCTTGCGGAGGATGACTGCGCTAGAAGGATGGGGGGAGGATGACTGCGCCAGGAGGATGACCGCGCCAGGAGGATGACCGCGCCAGGAGGATGACCGCGCCAGGAGGATGACTGCTCCAGGAGGATAACCGCGCCAGGAAGATGACTGCGCTAGGAGAATGACTGCGCTAGGAGGATGACTGCGCTAGAGGATGACTGCGCCAGGCGGATGACTGCTCAGGTGGATGACCGCGCCAGGAGGATGACCGCGCCAGGAGGATGACTGCGCCAGGAGGATGACTGCGCCAGGAGGCGACTGCGGGGAGGATGACTGCGCTAGTAGGATGACTGCGCCAGGAGGATGACTGCTCCAGGAGGATGACTGCGTCAGAATGATGACTGCGCTAGGAGGATGACTGTGCTAGAAGGATGACCGCGCGGAGGATAACCGCGCCAGGAGGATGACTGCGCCAGGAGGATGACTGCGCTAGGAGGATGACTGCGCCAGGAGGACTGACCGCGCCAGGAGGATGACCGCGCCAGAGGATGACAGGAGGATGACCGCGCTAGAGGATGACTGCGCCAGGAGGATGACTGCGCTAGGAGGATGACTGCGTCAGGAGAACTCACAGAAGGATGACTGCGCTAGTAGGATGACTGCGCCAGGAGGATGACTGCTCCAGGAGGATGACTGCGCCAGGAGGATGACCGCCAGGAAAAGGACCGCGCCAGGAGGATGACTGCGCTAGGAGGATGACTGCGCTAGGAGGATGACTGCGCCAGTAGGACGACTGCGCCAGGAGGATGACTGCGCCAGGAGGATGACCGCGCCAGGAGGACGACTGCGTCAGAACGATGACTGCACTAGGAGGACGACTGCGTCAGAAGGATGAACTGCGCTAGTAGGATGACTGCGCCAGGAGGATGACTGCTCCAGGAGGATGACGCGCCAGGAGATGACCGCCAGGAAAAGGACCGCGCAGGAGGATGACTGCGCCAGGAGGATGACCGCTAGAGTGATGACTGCGCCAGGAGGATGACTGCTAGAAGGATGACTGCGCCAGGAGGATGACTGCGCCAGGAGCATGACTGCGCCAGGAGGACGACTGCGTCAGAAGGATGACTGCGCTAGTAGGATGACTGCGCCAGGAGGATGACTGCTCCAGGAGGATGACTGCGCCAGGAGGAGCTGCGCCAGAAGGATGACTGCGCCAGGAGGATGACTGCGCTAGGAGGATGACCCCACTGGACGGACGTGCTTCAGGTCTGAGGCAGGGGTTAGCACGCCGAATGCAGCAGCTACCTGCGCGCCTTTCTCCTCCCACTGCAGAGCCACGTTGTGCTGGAACTCCTCGCTGAACAAGCTCCACGTGCGCAGCCCCGAGGGCGTCTCCTGCGCCGCGCTCCACGCGCCTCACGCTGCCTCGCTGAACAAGCTCCACGTGCGCAGCCCCGCGCGGCCTCGCCGCCGCGCTCCACGCCGCCTGAACACGCTGCCTCAGCTGAACAAGCTCCACGTGCGCAGCCCCGAGCGCGTCTCCTGCGCCGCCGCGCTCCACGCCGCCTCAACACACTGCCTCAGCTGAACAAGCTCCACGTGCGCAGCCCCGAGGGCGTCTCCTGCTCCGCCGCGCTCCACGCCGCCTCAACACGCTGCCTCAGCTGAACGGGAATCCTCATAGTTCCGCCACATCGCACGCTTCTGAGCGACGGCGTGGCAGAGGGTCGCGAGGTGCGGGCGGAGAGGGCAGCGGGTGAGGGCTAAAAGGGGTGTCACCAGATGCCAGTATTTGCCGGTGCCGTGCTGGGTCAAAAACTTCGCCCAACGGCGTTTCATCTTTCTGGCATCGTCCATGTTGGACAGCACCACAACTATCAGCAGGCTACCAGCCATACTTCCTGCAACGACACCGGATGTGTCCCCGAGTCAGCCCGGCGCAAAGCCCCTCCGCCATGTGCCCTGCATCAACGCCGTCGTCACGACCGCTTCTCCATCCCGTATCACCCTAACACGGTGGGAGCCTGTGGTGAGCCGTTGTTGGCAGGTGGCAGGTGGGGGCTTGCCGATGATAATAAGGAAGGTTGTATTTTTTGCAAAGTCCTCCGAGGGGTCAAAGGACGTGAACTCATCCATCGTGAGCAGCTTCATCTCTGGCGTCTGCTCGAATGATCCAACGCTGCTGATGGCCCGGAAGTCGGACAAATGCGTGCACCGGCACTGCAGCAACGGCTGGAAGTCACACCCCTGCGCCCGGCCTCCCCCCCGTGCACGCGCACTGCCCAGATGTAGCGTCCCCCTTGAATCGCGACTGCAACGTCCAGTGCATCCGACAAAGGGAGGCAGAGCGGGGGGACGGCACACGATTCTGTGTCCGTTTCCCAGTCGCTGATGTGCCATTGCCGGCTCAACAAGAGAGGCCAGCCGCTGTGCCATGTCAACAAGCCCATGATGTGCCATTGCCGGCTCAACAAGAGAGGCCAGCCGCTGATGTGCCATTGCCGGCTCAACAAGAGAGGCCAGCCGCTGATGTGCCATTGCCGGCTCAACAAGAGAGGCCAGCCGCTGATGTGCCATTGCCGGCTCAACAAGAGAGGCCAGCCGGGACGCGCTGCCGGCTCAACAAGAGAGCCAGCCGCTGATGCGCCATTGCCGGCTCAACAAGAGAGGCCAGCCGCTGATGTGCCATTGCCGACTCAACAAGAGAGGCCAGCCGCTGATGCGCCATTGCCGGCTCAACAAGAGAGGTCAGCCGCTGATGCGCCATTGCCGGCTCAACAAGAGAGGCCAGCCGCTGATGCGCCATTGCCGGCTCAACAAGAGAGGTCAGCCGCTGATGCGCCATTGCCGGCTCAACAAGAGAGGCCAGCCGCTGATGCGCCATTGCCGGCTCAACAAGAGAGGCCAGCCGCTGATGTGCCATTGCGGCTCAACAAGAGAGGTCAGCCGCTGATGTACCATTGCCGGCTCAACAAGAGAGGCCAGCCGCTGATGGGCCATTCCTCGTTGAACAACGATTCCCAGCGCTCTGATTGGGCGACGATGCAGCCAGGCAGGCGTGCAATCCCCAGCACTTCGACCGGGCAACGACGCGGCCATGGAGGCGCGCGGTTCCTGGCGCTCTGATTGGGCAACCGCAAATGCAGCTGCAAAAGGAACCGCCATGAAAGAGCCCAGCGCACGAGAGGGGGCACCGGTCCTGGGACCAACGGCCACGAGGCAGTCAGCAAGTGAGCAGGCGGGGCGCCGCACCGTGCCCATGAAGCCCTGGGAGGTCCAATTCCAGGCGCAGCTCATGTTGTTCAAGGGGTCGGCCATCGCGCACGCCTCTCCGCGGTACGTCCGCGCGGCCTTCTCGCCACCGTCGATCGAGTCCACGGCATCGTATTCCTCGCTGCAGTTGCTCAGCAGCCACGCGTGCCCTACCCCCCAGCTGGCCGCCAGTAGCTCCTCGTCCCCGATACCTCCCGCATCCCCTGACGTCAGCGCACCCCACACTTGAGGCCGCCAGTACAGCCAAGCCCCTGGTGGGGCCGGGTTAGGCAGCGTGGCACAGCCCGCGGTGGAGTACTTGCCGCGCGCCTCGTCCCAGAAAGAGCACGCCAGCGGCAGGTCCTCGGCGGTGCGCCGCGTGTGCTGCTCCGCCTCCACCGTCAGATTCAGCGCGATTGGCTCAGTCAGATTCTGCACCTCCAGTTCTGCGCCAGCATCCTCAAAGGTGACAGTGACCACCTGCCCACGGGCGCGCCCAGAGCCGCCCGGCGTCAGCGGCGCGGTGAGCGCCCCGCAATGGATCGCAATGGCGGCCCGCGGGAAGGGTGGATAAGAGTGACGCCCCGCGAAAGAGGCAGGTCAGAAGGCCCGTCGTGCCCTAGACGAAGGCAGGAGGAGCGCTAGCACGGCCGTTGAGAAGGGCGAGGGGAAGCCCTTCCTGAGGCGCTTGGAGTGTCTCGCACCGGGGAGCGCCATGTAACACTGCTTCCATTCCCCGGGGCAGCCCTCTCCCGGGCCCCGGCGGCCCCCGTGCTGTTGGCCGAGGCATTTGCAGTCGAGTGCGGATCGGCGTCCATAGCCAGCAGCCGGAGCTCCACTGCGCTATGCCCTGCGGAGGTCAGAGCGCTCTGCAGCGCCGTCGGAAAGGTCACTGTCGGCGTCGAAACGTCTGTGTCAGAGATGGCGAGCGGATGCTGGAAGAGGCGGCCTCCAGTGGCCCCTGGACCCGTGAGAGTGTCGCGCTGGGTGCAGAGTTGCAGCCCATCCGAGCTGACCTGCAGATAGGTGGGACACCCAGAGCCTCTCATCGATGACAGATCAAAGCATGTCAAAACTCCGAATTGCCGCTCACCCCTAAGCCTTCGACAGATGCGTTCCCTGCAGAACCATTCGCCGAGAGGAATCGTCAGGCACAGTCGGGTGAGAGCGCAATCTGCCCTCTAGCTCGCGCAGTCCCGTCACTTGTGCCTAGACGTCGCGCCCATCAGGGGGCCGCCTGAGGCCGGCGCCAGGCATGGGGGTTCTTGAGAACAACACCTGGCGCAGCCCAATCTGCAGTGCGATTCAGCCGTTTACGGCGATTCCTATTATGCTTAACATTGTGACCGTTGATCCAAACTTATATCGAACTTTTCCAATCCGCCAATCGTCCGATTTCCAAAAAAGTGATCTATTTGAGTAGGGCTCGTCCAGGACTATGCATCGGTGCGGTCGGATGGTGATAGATTCGTGAAACACATGCGAACCGGTGGTGCGTATCTCCTTTTTCCTGTATCCTCGCCTGAAATGTTCAAATTGGAGTGCAACAGAATTTTTGTGGTTTCAGACTTTCAGAATCCGTGACTCCTGCTGCAGTAGAGCCGAATGACACATGTAGCTCCGTGACACAAACAGGATGTACAAGTAGCCACGAAGCGACACGCCTGTTCAGCTCTGTTCCTTTTCTGGACATCTCATCAAAAACATGAATTTAGAAAGCATGTAAAAGCACAAAATGCATTTTAAACACTTTACAAAATCATTTTAATGAAATGTATTGCAGTGCCTGCCTTTGGCAAATGAGGATTCGAGCAAAAGAGAAACGGTGGAATCGCATTGCAAACTGCGATAGGAATGGCCGAAGCGCCCAAATCGTAGTGCAGATTGCGCTACGTAAGGTCTTGCTCTCAATAACCCCCATGCCTGGGTCTTCAGAAACAGCCCCCATGCCTGGGCCTTCAGAAATAGCCCCCATGCCTGGGCCTTCAGAAATAGCCCCCATGCCTGGGCCTTCAGAAATAGGCATCTCCCCACAAGCGGCACGGGCATGGATGCTAGGTACAAGATGGTCAGATCGGCCCTCGCAGCAAGTGGGCATACGCATGACGTTGCACCATTCACTGCCAGTTTTCATTCATCCATTCGTGCCTCGGCTCCGTGCCTCGGACGTGCACCAACCAGTCACGATGAGTCCGAGGCAGGCGTGCCCAGCGCCTCGAAGCCCGCGATTATATCAAGCCGAGGGCGCGAATGCTGGAGGCACCCCCGTGGTCAACGCCAAGGCTGTTCTCCGGCTCCAGGCCGCAGGCCTGCAGCTGTATGACGCGACTTATTTCTCTTGCACAGCGGGGTTCACGCAGCGGGGGCTAGGTGTTGGAATTCGAGAGTTTCGTTTTAACAAAAGCGAGCGTAAACTTTCATTCTCAAAAGATATACCAGTTCGCAGCACGAAATGCCACGAACATTACCAGTTCGCAGCACGAAACGCCACGAACATTAGCGCGCCATCATTACTGATTGGGCGGTCTATGTGAAAGTTCACTAATTAGAGCTGGCGTGTCACTGTCGAGTTCATAACGACTGCAGTGACACGCCTGCGATGGTCCGATGAACTCTCCGGCCCAGTGTCATAAACTGGGCCGCGATCTATCACATACTGAGTGTTATCGATGGTCATCATATGATCCAACGGTCACGATTAGTTCAGCAGAGCTACAGATCTAGATCTAAGGGTTCCACAGGGTTTCTTTAGGGTTTCTTCAGGGTTTGAGCATCCTGACTACTGCAGAAGGTCTAGATAGTCATGCTTTACATCAAACTGATCAGCAGGCACTTGCAGATTCCAATACTAGGTCCATGCGGGCCCTCCGGACGACGACGCCCCCATGGACCTGCAGCCTCACCGGCCACGACTCCTTCCGGGCCTGACCCAACTTCACGCGAGAACAGGGGAGCGTGAGCACCTTCACACCTCGACCCCCGAGCCGGAGAGTCTTGCAGTCCCCCGCAGGTCCCATCGCCCGTGATAGCCCAAGCAAGCTCAAGCAGATGCCGGCAGTGCCTAGGCGGCGAGGACCTAGCCGGCCAGGGCCAGGGCCAGGGCCAGGGCCAGGGCCAGGGCCACGGAACCGTTGAAAGGGGGGGTGTGGGGTTTGGCACCTGCACCGGCAGCTCGCCGCTGACCGCGGACTGCAGAAGGGCGTCCACGGCCTGCTGCATGATGGCCTGGGTACGCGCGGACGCCTCCACGTCGCTGCCATTGCCCACCAGGCTGCTCAGCCCGCCGAGCACTTGCGATGCCGTGGCGGTGCTCAACTTAGATGCTCCGGTACTCACGTCCGCCAGCGCGCTCGAGACCACACTCTCCATCACACCCATAGCAGAGTCCTGCGTGCCTGGCGATACCTCCGAGGCGTCGCAGTCCACAATGCGCGACACCAGGCTAGCGACGCGCTCCTGCGCCGTCTCCGTCGCCGCCATCATGCTCCGCGCGGAGCTCACGAGCCGCACCATGTCCTCGCGCTGAGCCCTCCGCTCCGACTCCGCCTGCGCCTCCGCCTCCCCTGCCTCCCCCGTCTCTACCTCTTGATGCAGCCGCCGCCGCAGGAGGCGCCGCCGCCGTGCGGGTGCGCTGAGCAGGCTCGCGGCGCCCGTCACGGAGTTCATCGCGCTGTCCACGTCACCGTTCTCGAGGGCGCTGCTGCCGCCCGTGAGCACCTCCTGAGAAAGGGACACTACCTCCGCCTCTGACTCGAGGATGGGTGCGGTCACTGTCACAGCGACGGCCCACGGCCCTCCGACGGCGCCGTACCGGTCGCGAGCATACACGCGTACCTCCACTCGCCATCCCGCCTCCTCCAGCCCGGCCTCCGGCAACGTCAATGTCACAGCACTCTTAGGCCCGAATTCGCTCAGAGCCACTTCCGGGCTGATGGTGCCGTTCACGTCCACAAGAACGTAAACAAACAGGAAGTCCAGCGGCGGGTCCTCGTCCACCCACCCAGAGGTGTTCAGGGCAAACACCGTCTGCAGCGAAACCCCCTCCGAAGGCGCCACCGCCAAAGCGCCCTCCTGCGGCCGCTCGTTCACGAAGAACCGGAGAGAGGCGGAGCCGTAACTGCCTGTGCCCTCTGCGGTGGCGGTGAGCACAACATCGTACGAGCCCCCAGGGGTGAGGCAGTCTGGTTGCAGCACGACCTCCGTGCCGCCGAGGCTCTGGGAGGCAAGCACGCTTGGCTCGGTGAGGTCGAGGGCAGGGGTGCCCGCCACCGCCGCAATCGACCACTGCAGCCAGACCGCGGACTCGTTGCCGTCCGAATGCCCGAGGCGCACCGACGACGACAGCACAAGCTTCTGGGCCGGGTTCACCTTGCCGATGACCGGCGCGATGGAGGGCAACGGGGGCGCCCCCTGCTTTACGGTGACGGTGGTGCGCTCCTCGTCACTGCGCTCCCCCTTGCTCACGGTCAGGGTGAAGGTGTACTCCACCCCCTCCACGGAGCCCTGCAGGTGCAGCGCAAGCGTCGCATTGGTCATCCGCGACGGCAGCAGCACGCCGTCCCGGTCCCGGCACTCCCCCCCGTCCTCGCCAACCGCTGCCCGCCGGCACTGCCAGCGATACGCCATTGCCTCGGGCGCGTCATCGGGGTCCACGGAGGGGCGGCCGTCCAATTCCAGCAGCGCATCCTCCCCCACGACGCCCCCGCCCCCTGCCACGAGCGCCTGCAGCGGCTGCCGCGCGACATACGCCTCGATTGCGGCCTCCGCTCGCACCCGCGGCTCCCCCTCTAGCCAAGCCTCCAGCAGGAAGGTGTACCTGCGACCGCCACCCTCCCCGTTCAGCGCTGGACTCACCGGGCCCTACAAGACCCCCCCCACCACCTCCCGTTCAGCGCTTGACTCACCGGGCCCTACAAGACCCCCCAGCCACCCTCCCCGCAAAGCGCTGGACTCCACAGGGCCCCAAGACCCCAGCCACCCTCCCTGTTCAGCGCTGGACTCACCCGGGCCCTAAGACCCCCAGCCACCCTCCCCGTTCAGCGCTGGACTCACCGGGCCCTACAAGACCCCCCAGCGACGCATCTTCACACATCGAGTAAACGGGGAGGAGGATACAGCGATCACACCGTGGCGGGTTTGTCCACTCGTTCTGCCGAGAGGGAGCATGCCTCCGAGTCGAGGGCAACCACTGTCCCAGTTCTGTTTCGAGCCGGGGTTCGACTTTGAAAGAGATCGAGAATGTGAGCGGGGCGAGATAGGGGAATGGTCACGGCCTACGAGGACGCCGCGCGAGTCATGCGGGGAATGAAGGAGAAGCAGGCACCTCCAAGTCCTTCTTCACCCACAAGGGGCGGCTCCGTGCATCCCCGAGAAGGAAGGGGGCGTGCTGGATACGACACACGGGAAAGCTGAAGCGATGGAGAGGCGAGCAAATGGCCAGAGAGATGGGACAGATGGGCGGGTGATAAATGGGTGGAGGAAGGGAAGGACGGGGCGGCGCGAGGACCCACTTGGCGAGGGCATCCAGGCTATTTGCTGGGAGCACAAGCGTCAGCGTGTTGGCTTTGTTGACCTCGTCCGAGAGCGCCAGTGGGGCGTCTGTGCCGGAGGACGCCGCCGCCCACCGGAAGTGCATCCCGAGCGTGTTGGTGCATTCCACGCCGACGCCGTTGAGCCGCCCGACCACCTGCGCCGTGGAGGAGCGGAACACCTGCCCGTCCACGACGGACGCGTCTGTGATGGCCACGTGGAGTGAACACAGCTCGCAAACTTCGCCGTCGCCGCGGTATCCCTCCGGACACTGCAACGCCCCCCAACACCCCACACCACACCAGTAACAAAGCTTCAGCCTTAACCCTCATCACGGTGCTCATCCTCCCACCTCACTCTCCAAATGCCAGGCGGCGCTCCTGTCACACGGGACCGCCCACCTGACCTCCTGACCTCCGCGCGGAAGATGGCACGCCTGTGGCTCGCGATGACACACCGGCACATGACATCACATGAGCCCCTCCAATCCCGACATTCTGCCCCAGCAGCGGCTGCCCAGGCAAATCGAGCGTACCTCGCCGCAGGTGTGGCCCTCTCCCGGCGCCGCCACGTCGTAGCAAGGGGCCGCGGCGTGCCCGTCGTTGAAGCATGGCGCCGGGCTCACGGTGCACGCATCCGTGTCCGTGCAGCCGGTGTCTCCGTGCCCGCTATACCCAGCGGCGCAAGGCCCGCATATGGCGCCCGCCTCGGTGTCCGTGCAGCTGCTATGCTCGTCACACCCGCCGTTTGCTACGGCGCACACCGTGACCTTCTGGCACCCAAGCTCCCCGGACCCGCGGTATCCCTCCGGACACGCGGTGCAGGCGAAGCCCCCATCAGTGTTGACACACTCCGTCCTCGGCGCGCCCTGGTCCGCAGGATCGCTCACCCAGCAGGGCCCCGCCGCGTCCCCTCCGCACTCGTCCACGTCAGCGCAGGTCTCCCCGTCGCCCTCGAGCCCAGATGGGCAAGCGCCACACGTGTAGCCCTCTGCCGGGGCCACCGCATCCCCGCACACCACCCCGGGGTAGCAGGGAGATGTGGCACAACCATCCGCGTCTTCGCAGAGGGTGCCGGAACCGTCAAGGTCCACATACCCGGTGGGGCATGCGCCGCATTCGCGCTCTGGAGTGGCCCCCTCCCCTGCCTCCGTGCATGTGACGCGCAGGTCGCAGCCACCGTTCGCTTCCCAGCAAGCGTCATCGCGGCATGACACCCCGTCCCCGATCGTGCCTGACGGGCAGCTGCCGCAAGAGTAGCCGGAGCCCGGGGCAGGGACGTCCTGGCAGTGCACGCCCGGGTAGCACCCGGCCCCGAGGCAGCCGTTCTCGTCGGTACACCCAGTGGCCCCATCGCCGCCGTAACCCTCCGGGCAGGCGCCACAGGTCACCCCGTCCGCATCCTCGGTGCATTCTGTGAGCTCGTCGCACCCGCCGTTGTCCACATCGCAGGAGCTGCTGCGGATGCAGGCAGTGTTCCCGGAGCCAAGGTACCCGGTTGGGCAGGGCCCTGGCAAGCCGCCCCACCACCCGCCATCAACTCGCCATCACCCGCCAAGGGGCGTGCCTGAAGCTCCTTGAGGGCGGGCACAAAAGCGAAGACTCAAACTCTCTCCGGAAGCCGCCATCCGCACCTTCTCATTCTCATTCTCATTCTAATTTGCGTTCTCATTCCCCGAATTCCCCAAATTCGAATGCACTCACTCGCTAACTCTGATGGAAGTCCGACTTCTTCCGACCGCTACACCTGGAGCCATCCTTGCGAGCTCTCCGAGGCCTCTGGCGAGCTCATTCTTCCGGGCAAGGAGAGGCGCGGCGCGTGACAGAGTGCGCACCGCACGAGTAACCCCCCAGGGTGTTGGTGCAGGCCGCCAGCGGATCACAAGGCTGCCAGCCGCTGCTCGCCTCACATTCGTCCACGTCCTCGCACACAAAGCCATCGCCCACGTAGCCCGAGGGGCACGGCGCGCAGGAGGCGGAGCCGCCCGTTGAGGTGGCAACGGTGCACTCCACTCGCACGCAGCCCTCCTCCGACGTGGCGCACTGCGGCGATGTAAAGCAAGGGTTGGGCACACAACCCAAGGCCGCCACGTCCAGCGCTTGGCTTGCAGAGCTCGTAGCGTCTTGGGTTGTAGAGCTCGTAGTGTTTTCAGGTATAGAGCTCGTAGCGTTTTCAGGGATAGAGCTCGTGGCGTTTTCAGGGGATGGAGCTCGTGGCGTTTTCAGGTATAGAGCTCGTAGCGTTTTCAGGGATAGAGCTCGTGGCGTTTCAGGTATAGAGATCGTGGCGTTTTCAGGTATAGAGCTAGTAGCGTTTCAGGTGTAGAGCTTGTTGGCGTTTTTCACTTATAGGGACCGTTGCATCCAGTAAGGTTAGGGGTGGGGGTGGGGTGGGGGCGGTGACGTAGTAATGTAAGTGACACTGGTTGACTGAGTAACGGGGGTACCGTAATCTGCAAAGGTGGAGGAGACAAATATCTGAGAGGGGTCGCTTTGGAGAAGGGCGAGAAAGGTGCTGGCAGTGCCAGTGGGCATGATCACATCAGAAGCCACCTGCACGCTCCCAGCACTGATGCTCGTGATGCTAATGCCGTCGCTTGAAATGCCGGCGGAGGCCGCCATCTGAGATACGAAGCTGGAGCGGAACTCCTGTGAGAACGTGGCATCGTCGAAGCTTGTGATGGATAGAGAGGAGTAGGACACAATGGACGATATGACACTGCTTGTTGTGACAGACGGGGTGAGAGTCGGAGCTGCTGAGGGCGCCGCGCTTGGAGAGCTCGTAGGAGAGCCGGTCGGGGAGATGGTGGGAAAGGTGGTGGGGAAAGCAGTGGGGTACG
>LGRX02012632.1:0-19293 GCA_001247695.2 Cymbomonas tetramitiformis
TCGTCAAATTTTCAATTTCCTCGTGAGAATTCCAATTTCTCGGTGGGATTTCACGATTCTCCGTTTGAATTCTCGTTTCTTCGTGTGGTATCTTAGTGTAAATTCAAATAGATATGAAAAAGCTTGAGAAATTCGAATAACTTGACATAAATTCAAACAAATTGAAAATATTTAGATTTATTTCGGATTAATTCGAAAAAATGAAAAAACATTGATGCATTCTTATCAACTCCAATAAATTAAAATCAATTCGAATCAAATTGAATAAATTCCGAATAAGTCAAATAAATTTAAATAAATTCGGATTAATTCGAATTAATTCGAACATATTCGAACAAATTCAGATAAAATCGAACAAATTCGAATAAATTAAGACAAATTCGAACAAATTCGAATAAATTCGAACAATTTCGAACAATTTCGAACAATTTCGAACAATTTCGAACAAATTCGAATAAATTCGAATAAATTCGAATAAATTCGAACAAATTCGAATAAATTTGAACAAATTTGAACAAATTCGAATAAATTCGAATAAACTCGAATAAATTCGAACAACATGTTGAAATAATAATAACAATAATAATCAAAATCAATTCGAATAAATTTGATTAAATTCCGAATGATCCGAATAAATTTGAATAAATTCCTAATCATTCGAATAACTTCGAATAAATTCAGATTAATTCGACCGAATTATGAATAATTGCAATAAATTCGTATACATTCGAATTAATAGGAATAAATTCGAATAAATTCGGATTAATTGGAATAAATTCGAATAAATTCGGATTGATTGGAATAAATTCGAATATATTCGTATTGATTCGAATAATATGTTGTAATAATAACAACAATAATAATTAACATCATTTCGAATAAATTTGAATAAATTCGAATAAATTCATATTAATTCGGCTAAATTCGGATTATTTGGAATAAATTCGAATAAATTCGGATTATTTGGTATGGCACAAACTGCTCGACGTACTGCTTCAAGATGAGCGATACGCGCCCGTACTTTCGACATTTCTTTACTCCTAGGGATTTTGATGATGCCCGGTCGAAACGTATGTTGGAACGGATGTGGTAATGAATTCCCTAATATGTCTTGAAGTCTTGTGGTATATATATCCAATTCCTCCTTGGTGGCTATTTCGTTGAAAAGCCCCGGATTTTGCATTAATAATTTACTGCCTTCGTCCAAATGACGGGTGAACGTACTGAATTGCGATATGACTTTGGATTTCGATGTAGCACTCCCTCCTCAGGGTATTTTGTCTTAGTTATAGTAGGAAGGTTGGTGGTGTCAGGCCGCATGGCTCCCGCAAGCGTGAAGAGATTCAAGCGCATTGATATAGGTACATGGTCGGAAAAGGAGTCATACAAGTCGGGTGCCACTTCTAGAGGGTTCACGAGATAAGTAGAGTCAATATAGGCTTCTTCTACCCCTTGCAAGCTGCTCGCCAAAATGTAATCGATCCGCTTATATGTAAAGTTCCTCCTATCGTTTATGTCATTGTTGGTCACGAAAGTCCAATGCGTGGAGGCGTCCCGGCTCACGGGGAGCCCAATCTTGCCACCCCCACTGTAAGGGGGGGGCACAGTGGGTCTCCTGTCTGTCACCCCTCAGCCCGATGTGTCACCAGTGTCCGTTGTCACGTGTATCACGGTGTGCTATAAAACACCTATCACAGTATTTTATATCATCTTAGTATTCGAGAGCACGAGCACCTGCCCCTGCGAGACAGTTTCGCTCCTCAGCGCCTGACATATATATATCCTTATATATATATTTCTCACTTCCTCTCAGGTTATCGGCCACCACTTGTGGGTGCTCGTGTTTTACTTTTGATCCTTGGAGGGCGAACCGAACTTCCTCGAATCCGCCGCACACCGCCGGCAGCTGTTCCGTCCTTACGGCAGCGACTTAAACCAGACCCCGGCCACCGTTGAAGATCGCGGCCGAGTCCAAAATTTTATCACCAAACCGTGGGCAATTTGGGCCAAAGTTGAGCCCTGTTGTTTTTGCGTGTTTTCAAACAATCCCGACCGCCGCAACCGACGGCAGTTGTTTCGTCCTTACGACAACAACTATATCACGACCCCGGCCACCGTTGAAGATCGCGGCCGCGACCAGAATTTATCACAGAACCGTAAGCAAATTGGGCTACAATTGTGCCCTGCCGCTTTTACGTATTTCCGACCATTCACAACTACGTGCCCTACACTCTGGACAGCAGCGCCCGAACTGTGGCGAAACTGGCTTACCGCACGTTGTTTTTGACCTCACCGCCGTTTTCCTCGTCGAATTTCACCCCAATTTGGCTTTTACATCGCCCGATTTGGTTAATTTTACGAAGAGTTACGTTTTCGACACGCACCCAAACGCGCCCTCGCCTTTCTGGACAGCAGCGCCGCTCCTGCAGGACAACTGGCTTGCCGCACGACTTGTTTGACGTCACCGACGTCTTCCTCGTCAAAATCTACCCCAATTTGACTCATCCATCGTTGGATTTGGTTCATTTTTCAGAAAGTTATGTCTTCGCTTGAGAACCCTAACTTGACGTTCGCGGAATTATCCAGCCAGCGGTCAGCCACCATGTCCGCTGACCGCCAGAATGCGCGCATGCCCGCTGTTCATTCAGCGTTGGCATCTTTTCGAGTCCATCGACGGCATCCTTCACATGGCTATGGTCTGGTGGTGTCTGGTGGTGCTTATGCACTAGACACCAACATCGAGTCTATCGCCTTCGCCAATGACGACAACTCTGAGCACAACGAGTTACGTCCGCGGCATCCTCCGCTCTCCGCTCCACCCTTCGTGCCCCTTGGCCACTGCGTGGTGGTGTGCGGTGGTGTTACAGCACCAACCCCACCGGTTCTCCCCTCTGCTTGCGCGCTCATTGGCGGCAGAGTGGGGGCACGCCGCATTTTTCACCTTCCATCCCCCTGCCCCCTCTTCGTTGACGCATCCGCTCTGGTGGTGCCAGGCCGCTTTTGGCTCTGGCATCGCACCGGCGTTGGTTGAACGTTGTAGGGGTGAGTATTGCCTCACTGGCGCTTGACGCATGCGATCGAGGGTGACGCCGCCGCCAGCAAGATTAATTCCAACAGCACAACTCAGCAAGGACCCTTCTCCATGCCTGCACGGTTTGTGATGATCCTCGAGGGGACTGAGTTCTTTAGATTGACCTAGCAGCAGACTTTTGGACATCTTGGGATGGCACATGCCGGATTGCTCGAGCCGGATTGGCTCCTAGACCCTGCAGTGCTCCTGCCTCTTTGCCTGGTGACACCTCAACCCCACGGGGTGAGGTGGTGTCACGGGGAGCCCAATCTTGCCCCTCCCCCCACTGTAAGGGGGGGGGGCACAGTGGGTCTCCTGTCTGTCACCCCTCAGCCCGATGTGTCACCAGTGTCCGTTGTCACGTGTATCACGGTGTGCTATAAAACACCTATCACAGTATTTGATATCATCTTAGTATTCGAGAGCACGAGCACCCTAGTTCGATAAAATGTATTCCTAGGTTGCAGCCGAAGGCTGTAATACTCATGACGAATCCTTGTTTTCTCCCCAAAATGCCCGCCGCAGGCGAAAAATTTGAAAAAAAGGAATATTCTTTTCTAAAATTTCTTTATTCCCTTAATAGATCATTAGTATGTTGTTTATACAAAAAGAATATTCGATTTCAAGTCCGACGAAGCACTTGACCCAAGGGTTAAAGACAAAGTGCACATTTATCAACAGTTCTACACAGATATACCATTATTCCAAAATCCAAATTACACTAGGAAAGGGAATTTACTTTTTTCTTTGTCCAGTCTATTGATCGTGGCAGATGTCACTGCGGTCGAATGAAATCTTGATGGGTTCCGATCTACAGAAGAAAAGTGCCAAGGTTTTCCTTCACCAAAATGTCTGTTCAAAACTCGTGTGACAAAAGGTTCACACTCAGAGGGTGCAGGCCCATTCCAATGCACCATAGCTTCCATGCTGTATCGCTCTTGACCCAAGTGCCTACCACCGATAGCATGGGCATCTATGGTACTCCCCATACCTTCCACGACTTCTTCACAGATGGTCTTTAAGGAACAATGGGTAAACAAATACAGCCAGTCAGAAACTCCTTCATAAAGTGATGTGTCAGTGAAAATATCCTCCATAATAACACAACCAGAGGCCCCTGTCCAACGCATATTGTATTTGGGACTGGTTTGAAAGGCAGTTACCAGGCGTTGTTTCAAAACAAGGTGTTGCTCCCGAAGGTCCTCTATGGAAGGCAACCTGATTTTCCCAACATCTGTCGCCCAGGCGTGCACCTTAGCCAAACTGTCGAGTTGTGCCTGTTCGCTCAAGGGGCAAGGAGAAGAAATAAGAATACGGAGGTCAAAGCACTCTGCCATCCAAGCAAATTGTTCTGGAATGTCACTGATAATACGAGTGTGATAAAAGTGTAGGACAACCTCGCACCAGTCTCCAAGCTGCACCATCAAGTATTCAAAGGACAGACGTTTATTTGTGCAAGCAAGTAGGCTAACACCTGCAAACTTTCCCTTTCGAAATTCCTCCACCTTCTCTGAAAAAAAACTCATATGACTCGTCGGAAGTCTTTCTGCTCTAAACTCCTTTAGCAACTGCTTGAATAAAACCTCGAAGTTGAGCATCTCCTGGCGGTGCTCCCAAGGAAGTGTGTTCACCGTTTGCAGCTTCAAAGATAGAAACATAGTGTGCTCCAATAGATCGGTGACACCCATCAAGAGGCCCACAAACTCAAAGTTCTTCAACACTTTCAAGAGCTCACGTGTTTCCTCGTCAGCTGGGAACTCCTTCGCACGTCCCTGCAGCCTAACTTGAAAGATGTGCCAGTCACGTAAAAAGTTCAAATACACTTTTCTCTCAGCTTGCGCGAAACGAGTCTCACAAAAACGAGCGGGATTGTATAGCTTTTCCTTGAGATCAGTTGCAATTTTCCTGACCTCTTCATACCCTTTTCCATAAGAAACTTTAGACAGTTGGCTTGAAACTTTCGTTGCCAAATCGGAGTACCATGCTACAGTTGGCAGGGCAACTGTTCCTTCTTTGTCCTGGCGGGTATCCCCCAAAACCAACTCCAAACGATGTGCCCCGCCCCAGCCAGGAAGGGTCCAGTCAACACAGTTTCCTGCCAGGCTGCACAGTTCCTCAGGCACTCCTAAAGTGAAATATTGTCCATCATATGCGTGCCCTGTCCACTGTTGTGCAAACATTTCTTTCGAAATGCGGTAAGGGCTAATGCCCCCTAGCAAGTTCGCGGCAACTGCAGGGCCAGTATGGCCATCGACTACTGGCGGGTTAGATAAGAGGAACGGTTTTATTTTCCCTCGTACCATGAACAGCATCCTTGTGGTTTGTCCTGTCCTTCTAAGCTCAGTGACCTTGTCAGCAAGTAAAGCAAAGGGGGGATTTCGACCGGTAGCTGGGTCAGGGGTATTCAGAAAATCGATTAAGCCCTGGACGATCTCTTTGTGCGCTGCGTCCAGGAACTTCGGAGGAAACTTTTCGCTGTGATTTAGTGTGCCTATAAAAATACCATCCTTTGACTTTTCGTACAAATATCGTTCAAAAAATAAATAGCTCTCAGCTTCACGAATAGTAAAATATGCGGCTCTGCCTATAACCAAACCAAGTTTCTTACGCGCAGCCTCTTCAGCTTTCAATGCTGCGACCTCCTCGACCACCCACAAGTGGATAGCACACTCCTGATGTCTTTTCACTGCGGTCCTTATGTTTTTTATCGCTTGAGACGCTGAAATCAGGCCTACTTTGTCGATCGCGTAACCAGATTTGAGTTTGACAGTTGGTTGCTCCGGACGACTTCTTTTCACACCGACCGACGCGAACATAGATCCTATATCTTGGGATGCTTTCTCTGGATGAACATCCCTCATATGCCTCGTCATATTTCTCGCTACTATAAGCTTGTTGCATTTCGCGCACTGCACGGAGGCGTTGTGCTTTTCCATGGTGAAAGTCCGAACGCAGACTCGTTTGCTGCGGGATACAGTTTTTATGAGAAATAAGCGAGGTCTCGCTCCAGCAGGAGACCCAACGACGGATGCACGGTTAAACCAGACCAGGCTGAGTACTGTGACTGTGACTGTGTGACTCCATTGGATATCCGATCGAGGGGTTGAGACACACAAATTATTTGCGTGTCTCAACCCCTCGATCAGATATCCAATGGAGCTAGACGCTAGCAGTAGCGTTATCGAGGTATCCATACGGCTGCGTTCACTATTTTCCCAGAATTCAGAATCCAGAATTCCAGACGTGAGTGGATTCTGATCTGATCTGATCCGTGATCTCGAGAAGAGAGTAGCGAGTATTCACGAGAGAGAGAAAGAAAATCGCCTGGCTGCCCTCCTGCGGGGGGGGGCGAATACTCGCTCCACCATTTTTTTTTCTCCTCCAGCCGGGCTGCTGTTTTTAGGTAAAATGTCGTACTAGGACGAGCACCTGCCCCTGCGAGACAGTTTCGCTCCTCAGCGCCTGACATATATATATCCTTATATATATATTTCTCACTTCCTCTCACCGGCCCTCTATTATTTCCCCGATGTCGTGTAATTTTAGTTCATTAGTTAATTTCTGCAACATTCTGTCACAAAGAGAGTACCTAGGTGGCAAAATCTCGTTGTAAAAATCCCTCTCATGGTTTAACATCCCGTTGAAATCGCCCATGACATAATAGTAAGGTGTGTCCACGTTCACGTAGAGTACAAAATTAGGTAGCCTATAGTAGTATCTAGTAGTAGGTGACTCCTTGTGTCACTCAACCTGAAGCATCGTAGTTGCGGTCGCAGTGTCACACGTTATGATGATGACACTGCGACACGCGCCCCTCACAGACAATCTTCCCTTCGTAATAACTTGGCGGCGCAAGCCGCCAGCCCTTACTCTGGTAATATTATCCGCAACCATTGTGTCCTTCAGCTGCTGCCTTATGGCAGCTGTCGTACCGCCTTCTTTCCCCCCCTCATATAGCTAGTTTATTTCGGGTTTCTCATGACACGTGCTTGCGTATGCATTCCTTCAGTCGAGCATAGAAAAATTTAATTTGTTCCGCCGTATATCCCAGCGACCTGTCGGGACAGAAAACCCCAATAAACCATCCCTCCGTTCTAGGAAACTCTTGACTGGGAGGGTTAAAATCTAGTTTCACTCCCGCTATCCTGCCCACTAATATTGGATGTATATCTTTCCAATGCGCAGAGGTTTCCCGCACGCATGTGTTGGTCTCGTGCATGAAAATTGAAATTCCCCATTTCCCTTCCGGGTGTACGTGATGGATTTCGTTATGGTCCGGAAAGAAACGCTTTTGTCTTCGCTTTTTCAATGTTTCGTTTCTCAATTTTGTGTCCACGAGAATTGCAAGGTCGTGCTTGTCTAACCACCCGCGTTTACGCCTCCTATCCGGATCCGACAAAGTCTTGTAATGTCCCATTAGCGAATTGATATTCACCATCCCCGCATGCATGAGGTGTGGTAGTTTGTTATGCGCGTGCCACACGAGTTGCAAGGTCCAACAAGAGTCGGGTTCATCTGGTTGCTATTTCCACAAGTCTCGTTCTGTTCCATAGTGTATTAATTTATTTGACTCGTTGTGGGAAAAAAATAAAGAAAGAAAAAATAATTGAAAAATAAAAAATGAAAATATATATATATAAATTCTCATTCACGATTTTATACAGACCCAGTAGGCGCGCAAAAGGTACCGACACATATATAATTATATTCATATAATTGTACCGATATATTTATGTCTAGGGATATGAGACGATATAAATACTGAACGTTGATGCCCTTTTATTTGTTTATATTTTACTGCCGGGGTTTCTGTCGGTCCAAATATTTAAAAAACAGTTTCAATTATAACCGCTATAAATTTGAAAGAATATATACCGATATAAACAGTTGAATATAATAAATACCCAAATGATAAAATATTGAATAATTTTAAAAATATATTGAGCACTGCAATAATAATAATAATAATAATAATAATAAAATAAAAATAATAATGAATAAAATAAATCGTATAACATGGGAGGAACGTATAATAATATAATAATAATAATAATGAATAAAATAGTAAATCGTATAACGTGGGAGAACGAATAAAAATAATATGAATAAAATAAATCATATAACGTAGGAGGAACGTATAATAATAAAATAAAAATAATAATGAATAAAATAAATCGTATAACGTAGGAGGAACGACTAAAAATAACAATGAATAAAATAAATCGTATAACGTAGGAAACGAATAAAAATAATAATGAATAAAATAAATCGTATAACGTAGGAGGAACGTATAATAATAAAATAAAAATAATAACGAATAAAATAAATCGTATAACGTAGGAGGAACGACTAAAAGTAATAATGAATAAAATAAATCGTATAACGAAGGAGGAACGTATATCGTAGGTAAAAATTAGTTGGAGGAAAAATTGAAAGGACGACGACCGCTGATGGCACGGTCGCGGTCGGGGCTGCCCTTGTAAACCCAGGCAAGCCCGCCTGGTTTGACGAGGCTCAAGCGACACAAAGACGAAGTCCGCAGTGAGCAACCGGATCGATTTATGTCCTTCGTGGACACGCTGCTCTTATGGGAGCAGCAACGCGCGACGACGAGGCGCAGGCGCAGGCGGTCATGCCTCGCGTGTCCCGTAGAGCTGCACAACTGAAACTGGTCCGTTTATTTTTAACAGTGGCAATTTTCCGAATCCGACAGTCCATGTACGATTTCAGAGATCAAAATACGATGCATTCCATTGTCGCTCCCCAGGAATCTCTTCGGACCTTCCGATGTTCTCGATCTGAAAATATTGGACGGCTCAACTTTAGTTGGGCACCCCTAGTGTCCGGGTTTTGCAGGATTGAGAATCAAAATGACGTTTCACTGAGACACGTCATTACCTATATATGATATATTGACCCGTCCGCTATTATTTATGAATATAATACAATTACATATATACACCATCAGTGCGTATTAAATATTTTTATTTTTCGTATACCTGAAACCCAACGTATATCGTACTACAGTATACTCAATTTTTGTGTTGTACTTGTCGTACTATCTCAGTAACAGTGACAGTAGCAGTTGAGTTGAAGTTGACAATTATCTAACCGATCTTATCTACAGATGTCATATTTTTAAAATTAATTATTTGGGGGGTTTAAAATTTTTTAAATTTTTTTAAAAATTTTTAAAAACTAAAAACTTTGTAATTTTTAAGGTAAAATAAATCAACCATTTTATATTTTTAGCAAAACAGATCTAAAAGTTAGATTTTGGATCATGCAATGGCCAACCTTAGAAACTACGATAAGAGCATTCACTTAGGGAAGCCATAATATATCATCATGAGCATGCATGAGCAAGGTTGTCAATCAGACATAATCAGAATCAAATCAAAACGCCAAAATGGGTCCTTAACACTGTAAAATCAATTAATTCGGCCTCTACAGTGTTAAGGGCCCAAAAAGGGGGGGTCAAAATTTTTTAAAATTTTCTAGAAAATTTTAAAAATCGAATTTTTGAATAATTTTTCGCGCAAGTGTAATCTTATCTAATGCTCTCTTCGCTTCCTCACAGTAAGTCAATAGACATCTCATGCGTTTCTTAGTTTGCGACATATCTACCTTATTTGTACGATTAGAGCTTCATTGCGCCGGAAAAACAAAGCGATGTCCAAAAGAATATAATATGTCGTGTGATGAAACAGCGAAGCTCGGCTGACGCAAGACATCCCTCGTCTTTTCAAAATTTTAGCGAGCGTAGTGGACAGATTAAAATCACTTAGAAATCCGTCGGAACTCAACTCAACGCTACAACGCACAAAATATGTCGGAAGCGTACCATAATAGGCAGGGACCGTTACCACACGCCAAGGCAAAGCATGGACTCTGGTGTGAAAGCTTTTAAAATCTGCATGTTGCCAGGGAAGCCACCACGGAAGCCACTATCCTTAGACTTTTGTTGCGCGGATTTCAGTCACATACAGCCGAGAAGGGGGAATGTTAGCTGCTGATGACCTCGAAAAAGGCGACTTTGATAGAGTGGGCGAAACGAACAACCTGACTTCCTGAGAAATCCGCACAGCAAAACAGGTGTTCGTCCTCGCGACGGGCCTACCGTTTTCCTGGCCGATTATAACCGTGCACTGGGAATATGTGTCACTGAAGTGGGCTTATTTTCTTGGAGCGCGATCACCCACGGAATAGCATAACAGCCCCTTTTCCATTTGACCTGACCGACTTAGTGACATGGAGAGCATGCGGATGCACCATTGGTCGCTCGTCGTCATCGTCGGTTTGGCTCTATCATCCTCTCAAGTAGCTTGCAACCCAGGTGCCAGCCTCAAGCGTCCACACTCCCACTGAATGCGCTCGTAACCCGCGCTTCGGCCCTGCGTATGAACTCAGGACTAAGGACAGCGACGGCCTTCCCCGCCGCGCCCGCCATCACTTCGCTCTAGTGGCTTTACAGCACGCCCGAAGAGTTCTTTACGCCCTTGTTGAGCTTGTCATTGCTAAAGTTTTCGCCAAGTCTCAGCTGTTTGAGTTTCAAGTCTGCAGGCTCGTCGAGACTTACAGATTCCCATCCTTTTTAAAGTTCATGGGGGAATGGGATATCCCCCGCTGTCGTCAAAAAGTCCCTACCTACCGAGAAAGTTTCCATCTACTATGACGGCATTATGTTTGTGTCTTGAACAGGTGCCCCATGCGACGCGGGCGAGGTCGACCAGGTGGACTCTGGAACTGTCTTCGGAAAAAACCACCAGACCCACGTCGCAAGTGATCGTTCACGCGCGCGCTGCGATGCAGGGTTCCAATGTCTGGACTGCGACGTGGTGCGCACGGGACTTATACACGGTACGCGAAGCGCCGCCTGATCATTTCTGGCCGACACCGTCGAACGTTCTGTACACTCCTTCTCGGGGGAAACTTCACACTTGCCTATGCGCTGTCTTTCCTGGTGAACTGCTCACTGAATTATTATCTTCATCGCTTTATGCTTTCGCAGTGTGCTTGTAATCCAATAATCTACACGACGACGGCCTCGCCTGCCAGCGCTTGCGGCTGTGCGCCCTGCACTGCCGTGGCCGATCTTGGCACGCCGCGGCAGAGCGAGCGGCCCTCCCGCCTCTCAGAGCGAAGCTCTCAGGCGTATGATTGGCGGGCGACGAGCCGACTCGGGATCTGCAGTGTACCCATTGCTGGTGGATGTGTTTGTAGAGGCGAATCGGCAATCGTGCTGAAGGCTTTGCGCAAATGTGGACGGTCACAGCTGAAGGCGCCGTAGCGTGCGTGGATGGCTCCGTGGAAGCTGTGGAGCTGAGTGGAGTGTGCGTGCTGTGTCTCATTGGGGACCACTGCCCGGAGGGCACCGTTAATAGGTATGACTCCACCTTGAGCTCTGCAAATCCTTCACTTCAATCCAGCCTTGCTATTCGCTCACACCGTCAAGTGCCAGTACACCCTACACAATGACCAGGAGCACAGGTGCCGACATCGGGTGAATCGACACTGCCCACGCCTTTGGGCGCCTCAAGCACCAGATGCCACCTCGCTACTCATCTGATCAGGTTGTTACTAGGTCAGAAGCCTCACCCTTTTTCCCGGCCGGTGGATTTCAGGTACGGCCTCTCCACTGCCACACTATGCCCGGATGGGATGCTCTGCAAGCCAGAGAGTGGGGAGTGGAGAATGAGTTTTTCGGATGATACCATTCACGTTGCCTCCTCACTGGCGTACACCACCCAGAGGTGTCCTACTGGACACCAGTGTGGAGCCGGGACGGCCTATGTATCCGAGCATACCTCGTGCCAGGTGTGCACCCCGGCTCCTTCTTGGTCAAGTTTGTGAACCCTTATATGCGAATTGTCGACGATTAATGGATGATACGTTCCGAGTCACCTGGGCACACGGATATACTTCGCCGACAAATATCATCCATTTGTGTCTTCACTCTGATCTCCTTCGGCCGAACTTCGGGCTGTCTTCGGCCCCACCTTCAGCCCTCCTTCGGCCATTAGCCCTACAACTTGCCTCGACCAACCCTACGCGAGGAAGACCTCCATGCATCCTGTCTGAAATGTGTGGGGTGCTTCTTGGGGGCCCATGAGTACCCCAGGAAATGGTCATTGCGGGGCTGAGGGCCCTCAAGCCCACCGAAGAAGTGAGGGATGACGACCCTTCGGGCTACTACTGTGGGCCAGGTATCGCTCGTCTCATAATAGCGCTGTGCCTCTGAGCTTGCAGCACCGCGCCCGCTGAGTGTATGGCACCGCGCCCGCGCCCGCTGAGTGTACGGCACCGCGCCCGCGCCCGCTGAGTGTACGGCACCGCGCCCGCGCCCGCTGAGTGTACGGCACCGCGCCCGCGCCCGCTAAGTGTATGGCACCGCGCCCGCGCCCGCTGAGTGTATGGCACCGCGCCCACTGAGCACACGCCGCATCCTTCCTGTTGCACCCAGTCCGAGGCATCCTCCCATTAACGTATCTGAGGCGCCCTCCCACCACACCTAGTCTAAGGTATTCTCCTAACGCTGATGAGGGTGAGAGATAGACAGGGAAAGAATCCCTTGACGGCAAGAGCGTGCTCCAATGTGCCTTGCAGGTACCTCAGGGTACGAGACATTGACCGCGGAGCCCAATCTCTTCTTTCAACAATGCCGCAAGGGAAAGTACTGCCCTAATGCCACGGTGCGCCAACTAGACTACTGCCCTCACCCACTGGTGTGCCAGATATTTGCCCGAGGCCTTGCCCATGTATTCCATAAGCAAGGTACTGCCCTTGCGCCAGCCTTGTGCCATATTGCGCCAGCTGTACCTATCTCACGGCATGGCAAGCAAGCTGTTTATTATTGGTGGGGTGAGGAGGAGGGGATCTCTCTTGGAGGGCTTACAGGCTCGCCTCGCGTGCCCGGAGGGACATTACTGCAAGCTCATGGTCAGCCAGCCTGAAAAATGCCCGAGTACGCCTTCGCGCATCCCTATCCCTGATCCAGACAGCCTTCCTGCTCTTAAGCTCTCCCATCCAACACTCTTCCTGTCAATCCGGCGCCCATCCGATGGCTGTTCCACTTCCCCTTTGCCCCCATCCAACAAAAGTCCTACTGTTCTCGTGCTCATCTGGAAGGAGCTTTTTTTGCCTTCTTTGCCTGCCGTTGGATGGCCTTGTGATTCTACATCCTCCGATTCTCGCCTCGTCTCTAGGAGCCGCTTTCGAACGATCCATTCCTAATGGGAGCCGGAGAGGAAGGGACCTAGGGGATGGAGGAATAACTAAGGATCGATGGAGTTCCAGCGAGGAGGCATCAGAAGCACCTCCCCCGGCAGCAGCCCGAACGATTCTTCTCATAACCGCCTTCTGCATAATATGGGGAGTCAAGGTGGTGTTTGCAGTTGCTTACGAGCGCCGGAGGTGACCTCACTGTCAGAGAGTTTTTGCAACACACACCGCAGATAGTAGGACCTCTAGGAGATGTGTAAGAAACATGGGTGGCTCAGCCACATTCGCCAAGGGTCCACTCTAGGGAGGGCTGTTAGTGATTAGGTGTGGTGCTTAGTGACCTGCTGTGGTGGCGGGTACAGTGTGTTGGAGGCTCGTGCGATTGAGCAGACAATCAACTTGAGCGAAATGAAGCAGAAGCTGAGACAACAGGTACGGCATCTTAGGCGGGCGGCACAAGTGGTCCCGCGCGTCAGCTTGCATCTAAGCTACTTTGTGTTGTGCTACGGGCGCTGCGGGATGTGCCAAGCTATCTCAAGTCGTTGGCCACGCGCCATTCACCCCGAAGTAGGCTGCGCGGCCGCTCCATGCCCGCCATAGCTACGGACGGAGGTGCCGTCTCGGGAGAGAATGCGCTGGGAGCAACACACTGGCATCCTTCCCTTTATTTCCCGACCCCTGGCGGTGAGGGTGTACTGCTCAACGATCCCCAGTCATTAGGCTCATGGACCATAACATGCTGAGTAACTTGTCGCGGTGCTTGTTCGACGATCTGGGCTCTTCAGATTTTTCACGGGCTCCAGATGGGGAGAATAGCAACCCCCCTCAGAGGGTTCAAGCCATGCAACATGCCCATCACCATCTCCTTCCACCAGATTTGCCTGTCGCTTCCGGATAATACCACGGTTTCGCACCACCTTCTCAGCCCGCATAATTGTACATCTTGAAGGGGATTACACCTCGAAGGGAGTTACACCACGCGAAGCAAGCCAGTGGCGTGGGCCTTAATATATTGTTTTGAAGGAAATTTTGACTGCAAATCTTTGCTCATTGTATCTTATTCGGCAAAATCACTATGATTTGTGTGTGTGCCTTATCCTTGGACCAGATCCTCGATGATGTCTCCGGGCGATTCTCACACTCCCAGCTGGCAGCCATCATGGGACCATCAGGTGCACCTCCCTCAGCACTCCTCACACACATCTCGCCGTGGCCAAGTGTGTTCAGCGCCAAATATGGATTTCTTTGCACTCAAAAAAAGGGCGCTCACAACCGCCTGCCCACAATGTGCATCGCGGGAGGGTATCGTGGGAGAATGCAAAGGAGGCTCACCATCGGGCTGCAATGAATGCGATGTGCTCCAAAGGTCTCCGCGAGGCTTTGCCAGCAGACCTTCCGATACGAATTTTCCGAAACTCAAGCTAAGCTCACCGCGCTCTCCTTCTTAGAACTTCGTATGCCACGGCACACCTTCTCATCTTCGGCTTGTGCCATCCAATCAGACGCGAGGCGGGCCCATGGGCCTGGGCCTGCGCGTTCTGATGAGTCCTCGATGTCATGTTGGTGGCGCAGGATGCGGGAAGACGAGCTTGATCAACGTCCTCTCTGGGAAAGCGGGACGCCACGGGAAGGTGCGCGAGGGCTGGTGAGGGAGTCAAATGCGCTGGGGCAGCTCTCCAGTCCGCTCGATCACAGCGTCCCAGCTGCATGCGCCGGGGCAGCTCTCCAGTCCGCTCGATCACAGCGTCCCAGCTGCATGCGCTGGGGCAGCTCTCCAGTCCGCTCGATCACAGCGTCCCAGCTGCATGCGCCGGGGCAGCTCTCCAGTCCGCTCGATCACAGCGTCCCAGCTGCATGCGCCGGGGCAGCTCTCCAGTCCGCTCGATCACAGCGTCCCAGCTGCATGCGCCGGGGCAGCTCTCCAGTCCGCTCGATCACAGCGTCCCAGCTGCATGCGCCGGGGCAGCTCTCCAGTCCGCTCGATCACAGCGTCCCAGCTGCATGCGCCGGGGCAGCTCTCCAGTCCGCTCGATCACAGCGTCCCAGCTGCATGCGCCGGGGCAGCTCTCCAGTCCGCTCGATCACAGCGTCCCAGCTGCATGCGCCGGGGCAGCTCTCCAGTCCGCTCGATCACAGCGTCCCAGCTGCATGCGCCGGGGCAGCTCTCCAGTCCGCTCGATCACAGCGTCCCAGCTGCATGCGCCGGGGCAGCTCTCCAGTCCGCTCGATCACAGCGTCCCAGCTGCATGCGCCGGGGCAGCTCTCCAGTCCGCTCGATCACAGCGTCCCAGCTGCATGCGCTGGGGCAGCTCTCCAGTCCGCTCGATCACAGCGTCCCAGCTGCATGCGCCGGGGCAGCTCTCCAGTCCGCTCGATCACAGCGTCCCAGCTGCATGCGCTGGGGCAGCTCTCCAGTCCGCTCGATCACAGCGTCCCAGCTGCATGCGGAGTGCAGACACAGTGCCCCGGCCACGTGCCGCGCTGTTAATCAGTGCGCACACTGCATAGCACACTCAGCTATAGTACCCCAGGCGTGTTTGGCACTCCAAGGTAACAAGGTCCTCTGCTTTTGTACTGTAGCCCACTGGTGGGCTAATCGTGCTTGGCCCACCAGTGGGCACTGGTGTTTCCGGGACATGGTGTGGGGCGGGATCGCGAGGCTGACAGTGCCTGGTCGGAGGAGCTCGCCTGCTGGAGGGATGGTGTGGCTGATAAGGCAGGCGGGGCGAAGGGAGGAATGGTGCTGGTGAGCTTGTGTGGCGAGCTGGTGAGATTGTGTGGTGAGCTGAGAGGGTTTTGCGAGCAAAGAGGGTGTGGTTATTGGAGGATCAGGTCAGCGGTTATGTTGCCGTGAACGAGAAGCCGTTCTCCGCAGCCGAAATGAAAGGCGTCATGGGCTTTGTGCCACAAGATGACACCGTTCTTGATGACCTGACGGTCCTAGAGAACATCCAGTTCAGGTGCTCTAGGGTGACGGGTGGTCGACCTGACAATGCATCACATCACGCCATAGATCTTGTCACATCCAGGATGCCCCATATCAACCTGTGACAGCAGTTGGGCACAATATCTGCCCGGTTTGGAACCTTGCCGAAGAACCCCACGTGATCCGCCACGGCCGATGCTCCGGCTGCACGCATACCTGCATACCTGGGAGCTGTGCGCCAGCAATTCCACAACCAAAGGAATGCCCTTCCACCAGCTGTCTGCTTGAGGGCCCCTTACGCTCCCATTTGCATGTGGTGCTGACTGCGGCCGGCACATTGCAAAGTACTTGCATGCACTAAGGCCGTGCGGACTCCCATGCGTTGATGTGAATGCGAGGTGGGAGTGTGTTTTGATGCAGTGCAAAGTTAAGGCTCCAGCCAGCAACGACCGTGCAGGCCCGCCACACGCTGGTACTCAGTGTGCTGGAGATTCTTGGTACACTCTTCTCCTTCCCCCCCTGCTTCTCCTTCTCCCTTACTTGCAGCAGAAGGCACCCAAGTTGCGCTCTCTCTCTTTCTCCCTTACTTACTCGGGCAATCTCTCTCTCTAAGTACGCCACGTAGCGATGTTGCTCTGTCTCTCTTTTGGGGCGTCACACGGCCCTCTCCATGTCTATTGGCGCGTCAAGCCCTGCGCCGCCTTCAAAAACACCACCATTGGTGAGCATGCTAATCATTGTACCCGTGCGGGCACAACTCTGAGGAGCTCATGGTGTGGCTACTCCCCTACCTTGTGGAATTTCCTCGCATGTGGGCAGGTCAGTAGGGCGCCTCGGTGAATGCGGTCTGCTCGGTGCCGGAGATGAAGCATTGGATGGATATCTGTTTTCTCTGCTTTGGCTTTGCTGGTGGAACACGGTCTTGGCAGATTTGCCGTCTGCTTACCGGGGCTCGAGACAGGCTGAGCTGCTCACTGCACAAGGCTCCCCTACAAGGGATCCTACTGTGGTCTCTTCTAACCATCCGGGCCATTGGTGACAGGCAGGGATAGAGACAGGAGGTGGGTATTGGTGCTTCAGGCCTCACCCACATCCAGAATTCTTGTGTCGGGTCAGTGGAGAAGCGGGGCATCTCGGGAGGACAGAAAAAGCGGGTCAACATCGGTGTGTGCACCCCGGCCCCTGCTGTACCCCATCGGCATAGCCGCCCCCCTTCACACTTCTCACCGCTTGTCTCCACGCTTCGCACGCACACCTCGACGGTGAATGGTCTCTGCCCCGATGCCACGTCAGCATCTTTCGGTGCATTCAACTGGGCTCCTCGCGCCTTCCTCTTGATGGACAAGCTGCTGCGATGCCACATACAGCATCTCGCGTTGCATGTCTCTGTGCTCTGCGTGTCCCTCGCTGGCGGAGGGGGCACTGCCCTGATGCTGTGCTAACCTTGGCGTCCGATCAGCGAAACTGTTTGACCGTTCGATGATACAAGAAGATCCAACAAGACACCTCTGATGATGTGACACCTGGCAGCGCTGCTTGATACAATTGAACACAGATGATGAAATCATCAATCCAGGCCTTCGTCAAAAAACGTCGCATTCCGCGCGGCTCACCCCTAGCTCATTGCGCTTTCAAGCATAACCGTAACAGCGGTTAGAAGAAAGATTCCGCCCAGTAATCATCACACTTGACTTTCAAGCATAACCATAATAGCGGTTAGAAGAAAGATTCCGCCCAGTAATCATCACACTTGACTTTCAAGCATAGCTTGTAACGAAAGCGGATTCAGGAGAAAGATTAGCCAGTAATCACATCACACTTGACTTTTCAAGCATAACCGGCTAACAGCGGTTGAAGAAAGATTCAACCCAGTAATCATCACACTTGACTTTCAAGCATAGCACGTAACAGCGGATTTAGAAGAAAATTCCGCCAGTGATCATCACACTTGACTTCAAGCATAACTTGCAGTAACAGCGGTTAGAAGAAAGATTCGCCCAGTGATCATCACAATTGACTTTCAAGCATAACCGTAACAGCGGTTAGGAGAAAGATTCATAGTAATGTCACACTTGACTTTCAGAGCATAACCGTAACAGCCGGTTAAGAGAAAATTCCGCGTGTCATACGCGACTTTCCAGGCATAACGTAACAGCGGTTAGAAGAAAGATTCCGCCCGTGTCCATCACTTGACTTAAACTTGCCGTAACAGCGGCGGTTGAAAGGTCCGCCCAGTGATCATCACATGACTTTCAAAGCATAACACGTAACAGCGGTTAGAAGAAAATTCCGCCCAGTGATCATGCAATTGACTTTCAAGCATAACCGTAACAGCGGTTAGGAGAAAGATTCCGCCCAGTAATCATCACACTTGACTTTCAAGCATAACCGTAACAGCGGTTAGAAGAAAGATTCCGCCCAGTAATCATCACACTTGACTTTCAAGCATAACCGTAACAGCGGTTAGAAGAAAGATTCCGCCCAGTGATCATCACAATTGACTTTCAAGCATAACCGTAACAGCGGTTAGAAGAAAGATTCCGCCCAGTAATCATCACACTTGACTTTTGTATTCACCGTTCACCTTTACCACTCACCACCGACGCTGGCAGGCAGATGCCAGGAGGTGTTGTGATGATACGGGCAGGAGTCCTCTCCCACGCAAGCAACCCGATGTTACAAGCGAGACAAGCCCGTTGGCTAATCCTCGCCTCTTTATGGAGGCTCCACCTGCGGGAGTGGTGGATGTCGAAAGATCGAAGGGGAGGGCCCTTGGCAGGGGTGGAGATGGTGGCCGATCCCTCTGTCCTCTTTCTTGATGAGCCCACGAGTGGGCTAGGAGCGACTGACACCTTGCTGGTGATGAAAGCGCTCCACAGCTTTGCCCTCAACCGCCACACCGTCATCGCCGTCATCCACCAGCCCCGCTACCAGGTGCGCAACGGCGCGGATTGGCCTTGCACATGCTCCTCCCTCCCTAGCTTGAGCTTCCGGGATGACGCCTTGTCACAACATGACGCTCGGAAGCCTGGAGGGGCTGCGTAGTCACACGAATATGTGACTCAAGAATATGTTA
>LGRX02012633.1:0-29291 GCA_001247695.2 Cymbomonas tetramitiformis
CCATAACCAGCCAGAGCCCATATGCTCAGCCTTTGGACGACCCCCAGCCCAGTGAACCACCAGTGGGACTCTCCCCAATATCCACCTCAGTTGAGCCCCTGGTGTCCCTTCCTGAAGGCTATCCACAGTCCACCCCCTTCCACTTACATTCCACCTTCACCCCTACCTTCCACAGCAACTCTGACCCCCTGTACTCAGCCACCTTGCACCACCCCAACAGCCTCCCTCAGCCGGTGTGGAATGGTTCAGCCTGGGTTATCCCAACCGGCGGGACTCCCTCCAGTTCTGCCCTGCCAGTCCAGTTTCCCACCAGCCCTTCCGTGTGGCTTCAACCAAGTGGTACACCGGCAGCAACGGCACCTTGGACCTTGGGCTCACACCATTCAGGCGGTCAATTCCCCTCACCATACCTCCATCAGTCAGATCCATTCAGTGGCACTTCAGAACGCGTGCCGCACATCATCACAGTTCCCTTTCCTCGGCGACGTGACCACCCCCCTCTCCACTTCCAACACGCCCCTATCAGCGTGCAGCGATTGGGCAGTGTTTCAGCACCGCAGCAGCAGCAGTAGCAGCAGCAGGGGCAACAGCAGCAGCGGCAGCGGCAACAGCAGCGATGGGTGGAACACGCACTGGGTGGGAGCACACAGGAGCTGTGGTCACAGTTCATGGAGAACCCGGCTATCCCTACTTCTGGACATGCTCACCTCGCAGCCTCGACTGTGCCTCCTGGATGGAGTTCTGGAAGCAGCACTCAACATCCCAGTAAGTTACCACTTCACCGACGGCCCGACAGTGTCATCAGGATGGACCCCAGTGCCACAGCGTTCACATTCAGAGCCATCACTCCTGACCTCAGAGCCCTCCCCTCAGGACATCACTGCAGCAAGCTTGCCCCATTCCCCCCTGAAAAGGCAATCCAGAAGGGCATCGGGGCCGGGCACCTATGGCAAGGAGTTACCCGTGCAGCTTCATGAACTGCCTGGGGAAACCCCTGTGGACGATGGTCCGGTGGGGTCCAGGGGCCAACGTGAGGCCCGCAGTGCCAGGAGACGCACTCAGATGCGTGCGGACAGGAGGCGTAATGCAGAGCGCCGCAGGGAGTTGAGTTGTAGTGGCACCGACTCTGGCTCAGATCGTGCAGAAGGCCTGAACTTCGATCCCCGAGGGCTCCAACAGTCCCTTGCAGAGTCCATTCACAGGGGTATCAGAGAGCAGCTAGCTTTGATGCTGGCAGAAGAGCGTAGCGTATAGCGTGGCATCAGTGGAACAACCCCGGAAGAGGGGTCAGCAAAGAGGGTGAGTTGGCATCCTAACTTAGAGCAACAGCCTCTCGTCCCCACAGAGCGAGAGCTGCCCCCTCACTCCAGTCGCACCCTCAGTGGAATTTCCCTTGACGAGGACCACACCGCGCGCGCGTCCCGAGCACTGGTCAGAAGGCGTCGCAGTTCCTTGGACACAATGATATTGGGTAACTTGGGCAGCGACTCTCCTGGGGACCAACAGACCTCGGTCGCAGCTTCAGGCTCAGGAGATCTGGTGCACGGGGCAGGATCTCAGGGCGCTGGAGGGAATCCACCTGATGGGGATGGAGACGAGCCCACAGAAAGCACGGAGGAGAATCAGCGTAGGGGAACACCACGTAGGCCTGGTTCAGATCCCGACCCAGAGAATGGGGGCTCTCCAGATCCCCGGGCTGGGGGGTTCGTGCCCTCTTTGTCACTCTGGACGGAGGCTCGCTGTGGGTCAGGCGTTCAGCTGGACCACTAGGCGAGGCAATGGTTACCCTCCCATGGGATGACAGGCGTACTCCAGGCACCCCAGGGGATGGCATTCTGTTCAGCATCATGAACCAGATAGGAGTTCCTCTGACCACTTACGCTCGCAGAGGAGGCAGGCTGTACCACGCTCCAGTACGCCTCAGTGACCCTCAACATGAGACATGGGCTCTGACAGTGGATCGGGAAGCTATGGACGCATCGCGTACCGCGTGGCTCAACACTCCTGATCGGGCAGCCAATATCCTCCCAATCATTGCTCCCGAGCCTCAGTGGGAGTATATCCCAAACACGGCGAGGAAAAGTGAGCTGAGGGGTTTTGACTCTGATGCACTTACTGCGTGGTCTGAAGTCAACAACGCCCAATGGTACAGGGACATCCCCAGACCATCAGACGAGCCAGCCACTCCCGTTCCAGATTCACCCCAGCACACCCCACGGCTGGAACCTACCACTCCTCAGTTTCCTGCATCCCCGGGCCCAGGAACATCTGTCTCAGCTGCCTCGGGCAATCAGGGGTTTTTGCCAGCACCATCTCCCATGCTGCCGAGGTCAGAGACAGTCTTTCCTCGACCTTCACCTGCAGTGTCTGCCCCAATCACCAACTCATCCCTATCTAGTGCAGCACTCCCCTTCGTCCCAGGAGGGTCTTTCCCGCCACCAGCATCGGCCCCTGGCAGATCATCATCCATTCCTGGAGGGCGGTACCCCCCTGGGCTGATCACGGTCAGCGCTGTCTCCCACGCTAGGGCGTCAGCATATGAGATCAGGGAGGAGCATACGACTAAGGCGATGGTCCTGAAGCGGGTGAAGGCCGTCCCCCATTTTCCAGACCCAGATCGGGGGACAGCAGACAAGGACGCACTTCTCACCCAGCTAGAGCAGTACGCGGACTCGGTGAGGGTATTGACACAGGAGGCCATCGTGGTGGAGGCCATGAGCACCCCCAGTTGCACCCCCAGTGTATCAGAGTACCAGTGCAGTACGGCCAGGCTCTTGTGGGATTTGAAGGAGCACACGCTGGGGTCACAACAGAAGAAATATCTGGAGCGCGCCGGAGGTGGACACGGGGTATCTCAAGGCTGGATACACAGGTACACTGACCTGGAGACCTTCTTCAGCGACCTGGCTATCTGCAGTCTGAAGCAGCGGTTCCTAGAGAACGTACACGACCGCATTAACTAAGTCCTTGAAACAGGACTCTCATGACTCTGCTTCGGAGTTCTTCTCCAGGTTGGAGGCGCGCATGGCTTCGGTCAACTTCTTGGCTGGCAGGGTGTCTAACTGCGTGGCGATGAACAACCAAGACATGATGCCTACCTATCGCTCTGGATTGAAGAACATCACCAAGGTAACCCGTAGGCTGCGTGGAATAAACCTGGCTGGACATCGCCAAACCGGGGGAGTGGGAGTTCAAGGCGCGTGCTGAGGGTATCACTGGGACCCACGATGCCCTGCTGAAGATCCGCGAGATTGCTGAGGAGGTTGAAGCTGACCTGGAAGCTGAAGCAGCATCATCGAGACCTACACCTCCATCCTCGCGCGCGGTACATTTCGCCCCCAACACAGGTCGCACCTCCTTCTTTCGCCGTACCTCCCCCGGTAGAACTCGCCCTGCCCTCGCCATGCTGGAGAATTCCCCATCGACCCCAGCCATCTCAGCAGCAGTCGCCCTTCCCCCTCCACCGGGACTTCCCCCTCCAGCCGGCACAGTGAGAGTCCGCCGCTGTTTTGCGTGTGGTTCGGCGGATCACATAGTGCGTAATTGCACTGACGAGGTAAAGCTCCGGGAGTGGAAAGCGAATGCACCTCCCAGGTTGGCTAAGGAACCACAACAGGTGCAGGCGGTGGTTTGGGCTATCGAGCAGGAGGATGATCGGGAGATCGCGGGGGTGCCTGAGGAGTTTGCAGAGGAGGTGTTGGCTTTGGCAGAGTGTGATGTGGAGGGATTCCATACTTTGGCTGCCCTATCTGGCATGGAGTTAGTGCCGGATAATGAGGCTACTCCTACCTCTGCACCACCAAACACTGAGCAGTGACTGGCCGTTGTGCGTCAGAAGACCCTATCCCTGGTGGATAAGAGGTCACCGTCCCTCAGCACTATTGCTGAAGAGGATCCCTATTGTCAGGAGTACACCCTGTCCCTGGCAAACTCCCATAATCCCCTTCGCCTAATCACGCCGAGGAATCACAGGAATCAGAGACACCTCCCCGAGTGCATGGAGACCCATGGGGGAACCGGCCACATCCCCGCCACCTTGCCTTTAGGAAAGGGAGAACCCACCGGCGTGCAGGGCACCCTTCCTCAGAAGACTTGGCGAGCCATCCCCTCCATGATGAGGAAGAGGGATACATTGACATATCCCCCACCTGGATTGATCCCTACACCCGGATAAGACTGGCAGGTCGCCGTCCTCGCCGAGGTGTGCGACCCCCACGCAGGATCAATTCCTCTGGCCCAACTCCCAATCCTTGGGTTTACCCAGCACCCATCTCCCTCCAGCAGCCCCTGTACGAGGACAACCTGGTCGACCAGAAGCAACGCCTGGATTCCTGGCACTGGAGGAGAGATAAGTCCACTTTACCTAAAGAAGTGACACTCAGACGGTTGCGATCTGCTCTGCGAAGGTCCCCAGAAGCTGCACAACAGTTGGTGGCCAAGATGCAGACCCGCAGCAACAGAGGTCATGCCTCCACCAGGGCTGCTCAGCGGCAGGTTCAGAGAGCTCGCCAACTCCAGAGCCTCATCAGCCGCCGCAAATCAGAGGCCCCAGATCGCGAGCTGGGGCATCATCGGATTGCCTTGTGGCATCTCAATCGACAGGAGTATCAGAGTCTAGCTAATGGGTCTCCCCCTCAGCATCAGACTTCCGCCTTTGTGGGGCCCTCGGCTGAACTCTCGTGTGTGCAGCCTGGGGAGAGCTGACTCCCAAGGAACAAAGGGAAGCACGAAGGACTGCTACTGTTGGTTCCAGCCCTGGGTCGAGATCATGGGAACAGTTGGAAATACAGCGAGTGAGGACTCGCGAGGGAACCGCGGGGCATTTGTTCGTCGCGGACACTGAGGTGGGCACCATACCTGGCACTGGTGGCGATGTGGGTCCTGGTGTACCTGACGCCTGGTGCAGCTTATACCGAGTCCATCGATACCGCGAACGCATCCTTGGCTGTTGTGAGCCCTCAGGAGATCAGAGGCGACCTCTTTGTAGACAACCCTTATACTTCTACGCGATCTCCCCCATCTATCCCCCACTGTGCCACTGAGGATTCAACGCCACCCGCGTCAGAAGGTAACACCAATGCTTTGGTCCCCCCTGACAGCGAGGCACGAGGAAGCCCCAGCCCTTCATCTTCTCTCTGTTTCACTCAACAGATGGCGAAAGCATCTGACCCAACAGACAATGGAGGGTCCGCTGTTCCTGAAGTATCTGACCCCCAAACATATGGTGGGCTCGAGATGAACTCCCCTTCCAGTGGTACTTCCCATGCGAGCCTCACCACCAGCGGCACCACCCATGTGAGCCCTACCACCAGTGGCACCACCCATGTGAGTTCCACCACCAGCGGTACCACCCATGTGAATTCCACTACCAACGGTACCACCCATTTGAGTTCCACCACTGACTCCACCACCCACGTTAGCCCTTCCACGGTCGCTACCACTCATGTGAGCCCCTCAGAGACATCCTCCCCTTTCACACCTGATGCAACCACTCCGCCCGACGGCGTTATTGCCTCAATTGTCGAGAATCCCCTCGACAATCATCCCATCGAACCTGACACGGACGACTGGTATCAATGACTTTCAGATGCAGACGATGCCTTACTGAAGCAGCTCAAATGAGAAAGGATCAGATCGGATGGGGGGGGGGTACAATGGGAACAGAGTACGCTTGCAGCGGTGCGTGATGAGGATGGTCCCTTATTGCTGGTCTTCTTTGAAGGGGCGTCTGGTGAAGGTCTTGGTGGATTCTGGCGCCTCGGACAACTTTGTTTCAGAAAAGTGTGCAGAGCGGTGCGGGCTGGTTCAATGAGCAGGGGCACAGATGCGGGTTACCCTGACAGATGGGTCGGTGAAGACCACAGGATCCACAGCCTACGCCAAATTCTCCGCGAATACCACCACAGGCACTTATACCGAGAACGCGTTGGCTTTGCGAGTACTGCCGCTGGGTATTCAGGTGGATGTGGTGCTGGGAGGTAAATGGCTGCGAAGTCTCTCCTTCGTGACTCTGGGTTACGCGGGCAATGGGTCAATTGGGTTCAATAGGAGGTCCCGCAGCGGTAAGATTGGCCAGCGGGTGGTCATTTCTGGCTGCAGTCCAGGGGTCTCCAGTAGTCCTAAGCAGCGTGGGAAAAGGACTTGTGCGGGGCTTGTAGATGAGGTGTTTCTCACTGCAGCACAATTGAAGAAGCATTTGGTTTATGCAGAGACACGCAGATTGAATGGGGATGATGATCCCAACCTTCAGCCTCAGTAGCTGGTAATGGCCCACCGCGACGATCCGGACAACGAGGAGTCAGCCTTCGCCGCCACTGCAGTAGACCCTGGTCCCAGTACGCCGGGCGACAATCAGGACGCAGAGGCGAGCCCTGAATGGCAGCTCAAGTTTCAGTCATTCTTGGGCCCTGATTATGAGAAGGAGATGCCCGCAGATAATCAGCTACCTGGACAGCAGAATCCCCGATTTGACCCGCAGGACGAGGCTGTGATCAACCTACAGTAAATACTCGATTTTAAGAAAACAGGAATTTTAGGTCAGCCTAACAACTTTCTTATTTATATAGAGATCTTAAATATGGAGTGTTATGTGTTAGATATTGTAAAGAAATCAAAAAAGCTGGCTACTTTCTTATTGGCGGGTTTTCTTATTACTGAGTGATTACTGTAGACCCAGAGGCCAGCCAGAAAGGTCCCCCAAGCCAGCGCGCCTACAAGAAGTTTGCGGAAGAGAATCACCAACTCCGCGAACGCCTGGAAGTCCTTTTGGCAAAGGGGTATATCAGGCCCTCCTCCAGTCCCTATGCAGCCCCCCTGCTTGATGGTCCCGAAGCCAGGCAACTCTAAGGAGCTGCGCCTGGTTATCGATTACCGCCAGCTGAATAAGCAAACGGTCGGTGAAAGATAAATACCCCCTGCCGGATATTCAGATCATGTTACTACGTACTATGATACTGCATGCCACACACATTCCCACGCAAATCCACAGTAAGGACCAACGCAGAATAACAGTAGGTGACCAGTGGTGCGTGCCGGAGATGACCAGATGTGCTCACTACATAAGAGGCGTCCACAAATACTGGGAAATACCGGGAAATATCAAGAGGAGTACAGATGATACTGATGAATATAGAGGTGATGCCCCCGGGACACGCCTCTTATGTAGTCATGTTCGACGAGATGCGCGGGGCTAAGTATTTCTCCTCCTCCGACGCAGTGGACGGGTTCTGGCAGGTTCCTATGGCACCCAAGGACATTGAGAAAACTGCCTTCACCACACATATGGGGTCATATGAGTGGATGGTGATGCCCCAGGGTTTGCAGAATTCCCCCTCCCACTATCAGCGGCGCATGCAGCGAGCACTGGGTCACCTCCCCTTCGTCCGCATCTTCATTGACGACATCGTTTGCTTCAGTTCCACCATCGAGGAACACTACGAAAATGTCAAGACCTTGCTTTTGACGTGTCGGGAGAAGGGAGTGTTTTTGAAGCGGTCCAAGTGTCAGCTGCTCAAGAAGAGTTTGCGCTTTCTTGGTCACACGCTGTCAGCGGAAGGGTGCAGTCCTCAGCATGACAAGGTCGCTGCAGTTCGCGACTGGCCAGACCTGGAATCAGTGACACATGTGAGGCAATTCCTGGGCTTGGCTGGATATTATCGGAGGTTCATTCACTGCTTTTCAGAGATAGCCCAGCCACTCGCCCGCTTGACCAAGTCAGATGTACCATGGGAGTGGGGACCGCAGCAACACTGGACATTTGAGGAACTGAAGAAGGCCCTTACTGCTGCCCCAGTTCTTGTGCTTCCTAACACACAAGGTGCGGCGGACGGCACAGCTCCCTTCGTGGTGCAGACAGATGCTAGTGGCATTGCCTTGGGAGGAGTTCTCATGCAGGATAATGGGGATGGTTTGGGACTCAGGGTGATTGCTTATGAGAGCAGGCAGCTCGGTGCAGCAAAGCAGAACTACTCCACTGGCGAGAGGGAGTTGGGAGCTTTACACCACTGCACCACAGTTACTTGGAGGCATTATCTCATCTTCACCAACTTCCGCCTCGAAGGTGATCACAGGCCCCTCGAGTGGCTGACGGAGCCTGGGCGTGAGCTGAGGAGCAGAAGGCAAGCCAGATGGTATATGGATCTGGTAGAGGTGGGGGTACCACGAAGGGACTACATCAACGGGGCGCGCTGTTACTGGTACCAGATGCACTGTCGCGAAGACCCGACTTTAAAGACAAGGACGTGCGTGAGGGCCTAAGGGAAGCGGGTGTGCTGGATCCTGTGTCCGATCTCCCTACAAACCCCCTACCTGCCCTCGCTGGACACGGAGGTGTTTTTCGAGATCATGCCACCGCCTTCGCGACCGTCTTGGGCACAGGAGATAGACTCCTGGTTGACAGCAGTGGACACACTGGTGGAAGCCGAGGAGGCGCCGGAAGCAGAAGCAGCAGTGGAAGACGCGGTGCAGCAGGCCACACTTGCCTTCAAGTCTAGACTCCCTCCCCTGACACAGGTGACACATGAGGCCCCTCCTGCCAAATTCGACGCCCCAGCCAGAGATGACAGTGTAGGGGTAGCCAGCCGCACCCGCAGTAAGACTGCTCCCCCAGCTCCACCTCCCCAAGAGGTAAATGGCCAGCCCTCGGTTCTGCCCCTCCTCATCCCCGAAATCCATGACAGGAAAAGTAGGCTCACCTTCCTCATTGCAGCCCTCTCCTATCACCGAATTCCCGCCAGGAGAAGCAGGCTCATTCCCACCTTCGCAGCCCTCTCCTGTCCGCAAGGCCCAGAAAACATCTATGTCTCCGCCCCCGACTGGGAAGGCAGGCTCTACCGCCACCCCGCAGCCCTGTCCAGTCAGAGACGCACCGCCTTAGGCAAGACGCCCCCTCTGGCAACCCCCACTACAGGCAAGGGCTCATCCCCGACCACGCAGCCCTCACCTGTACGTCCCGCCGAGTCGCAGCCCGTATCTGCGTCCCCACACTCTGTGGATGGAGTAGGCTCCCTTCCCTCACAGCAGCCCCCTCTACAAACAACCCCTGCGCAGTCGGCCGCCGCAGGTGCAGAGTCACCTGCTGACCAGGTGTCTCAGCGGGCATCCGCCGAGCGGCAGCGAGCGGCAGCAGGAAAGTGGGTCAGAAAGGGATCTTCCCTTCCAGCGGATCGTCAGTACTGGCGGGTGCGCAAGGACTTCTTTGAGAAGTACGAGAAGCAGCTTGGTAAATTCGATGTGGACGCTTGCTGTGATCATGGGGGGCAGAGCCGCATGGTTGACAGATACTGGATCGACTGCTTGAATGAATCCTGGCAGGGTTTGCATGTCTGGTGCCAAATCACCAGTAGCCATCTGGCCATTGAGGAGGTCTTGAAAAAGTACGTGGATGAATGGCGCAAAGATCCGGAAGGCACTTCAGCGGTGTTTGTTCTTCCTGACCTATAGACTCACCTTCCACAGTGGCGTAAGGTATTCCGCATGGCGGGCATGCAGATCATGGAGGTGTGTCCCCACACACGATGACCAGGGTGAACCTGTGCAGCTTTTTGAGAGCCCGGATGGCAGCCTGCATGACCTTCCCTGGCCAGTGCTGGTGGTGCACGCGCCCCCTTCGCGACCTCAAGTAGCGCGGGTTAGGTATCCACGGAGTGCTCAGACACCCAGTTCTGCGGCGAGGTGACGCCGCTAGGTTCAGGGATGCGCCGGACCAGCAGACTGACACCAAGTTTGTCAAGGTCCTTAAGGCAGAATACACACGCAGCGGCCCCCTCCAGGTGTTACGGGACCGCGTTCTGGAGGCTCCTTATGGGTGCACCGGGGATTTCAGGCTCGTGGGGGGGTGTACTGTGGAGGACTTGCGCCGGCCGCTACCAGCTGGTCTTGGGCGAGGCGGATTCTCCCCTGCGGGAGGTGGTTATCAGACAGGCACACGAGTCCGTGTCCGCGGGCCACACGGGCAGGCACAAGACTCTGGAAAGAGTTCTGCGGCGGTTTTGGTAGAAGAATGCGGAGGCGGATGTTGGCGACTGGGTGGCCTCCTGTACCGTGTGCCAAACTGCAAATCAGTGAAGCCGAGGCCTGGGTTCCCAGATGGTGTGCTCAACCCACACACGATCCCCTCGCGCCTGTGGCAGGATGTGTCTGTGGACTTTGTCACTGGCCTGCCATTGTCGGAGAGAGGTAATGATGCATTTGTTGCGTTCACCTGTAAGCTGTCCAAAATGGTCCACGTTGTGCCCATGAACTTTGGGGACAGCTCGGCGGCTACCGTTGCGCGTATATATTTTGATTCGGTGTGGCGGCTGCATGGGGCCCCTATGAAGATTGTCTCGGACCGCGACCCCCACTTTCAGGACGCGTTCTGGCAGGAGCTCATGAGGCTCATGGGTGTAAAGATGGCGCGCACCACGCCCTACAACCCGCGCTCGGATGGCCAGGCGGAGGGCACCAATAGTAGAGTGGTGGAGGACATGCTTCGCTCTTTTGTGGATGCCAACGCCGCTGATTGGGACCTCTACGCCACCAACGTGGAGTTCGCCATCAATGATTCACGCTGCGAGTCCACTGGTTTTACCCCCTTTGAGCTTTGCTGTGGTGTGTCGCCCTTGTCGCAGCTGGACATATTCCTGGAGGCCGCTAAGTTGGACGCTGGGCGAAGAACGGGGGCGGGGGGTAGGCACGGCTCATGAATTCGCGGCAAAGTTTTCTTCACAGTTGCGGGACGCGCGTCAGCGGTTCGAGATGGCGCAGCAGCGGCAACGGCAGCGATTTGATGAGCGCCACGCACAGCGGCAGTACGCAGTTGGTGACATGGTATGGGTAGAGGCCAAGCACCTGACAGAGAAGGTGATGGACCGCTCTCTATGTAGGAAGCTGAACAAGAAATGGCATGGACCCTTGCCGGTAGTGGAGCGGTTTTTCAGTGATGCACAGATGGAGCTCGCGGAGGCTGATAGAGGGGCACCAGTGGCATAGAGACTGAAGCTCCCACCCCATTGGCGTATCCACGATGTCTTTGCACAACATATATTAAAGCCTTACGTCAGTGGTCAGGGTACTTTTGCTGCCCGTGACTCACCCGCGATACCCGAGGAGGTGGTGGTTGATGGACAACGAGAGGCACATGTGGACCGTATCTTAGCCCGCAGGGTGCGTGTGGTACGGGGCAAGGAGGTAGAGGAGTGGAAAGTGAGGTGGAGTGGGTACACCAATGCTCATGACCAGTGGAGGACCAGGGGCAAGTTGGAGCGTGGAGCACCTCTTCAGCAGTTAAGGGACTTCGAGGCAGCCAGGTTACAGATGGAGTCGCAGGTTCGCGATGAAGCAATAAGGCGCAGAGAGCAGCGAGGGCGGAGGGCAGTCCAGGCAGGTCAGCTGTTTGCCCAGCTGATATCGAATCCGTGTGATGAATTGGAACTGTTGGAGGCCTCAGAGTGTGACAGTGAATACCCTCTATGCCTGGGAGCACACGGTGTCTCAACTGGGACATATCCGGACTCGTTGAGACCGTAGTGTGTGCGGTGCCGTCGGGGATGAGACCGCTCTCCGAATCGTCCCATCGAGCCCGGTTCACTCCGATACCGCCCTTCGATCGGGCGGTACCGTCGGTCCCGGGACTGCCCTTCGGGCGGTCTCATCGGTTCCGGTTTGGCATGATACCGCCCTGCGGGCGGTGCCATCGGTTTCGGTCCAGCTCGGCTCTGACCCTCATTCCGGCTCGTCGGTTCTCATAGTCTTTTTCGATACGTTTCAATCCGAGCGAAAATTCCGATTGCACTGGAAACTGACCGTACGTTCGATAGGCTGAAATGACGGCATTGCGCTCCTCTACACGTGACACAAAAATACGGGACGATTGGATGAGCGACGGGTATGTTATGGCCCGATCAGCAAACCCTATCATTATGGCGACATATGTCGCACGTTTCCCTGAAAATTCCGATTGCACTGAAATCTGGCCGCATGCCTTCGTTCGAGCTTGAAATGACGGCATTGAACTTCTCTACACGTGACACAAAATTATGGGACGATTAGATAAGTGACGCGTATGTTATGGCCCGATCAGCAAACCCTATCAGTATGGCATTATACCTACTATACTATATACCCGTACAGTACGGCTGTTAATCGCTCACTGAGAGGTGCCCTTACAGTCCTTGAAAAACATTTTGTGAGAGCTGAGAGAGCCCAAGCTTCGTCTCAAGAATCCACTTGACACGATTGCAACGTTCAGCGTGGGAGGCACCACAACCAGCGGTGTTGAAGATTTTGGGGGACACTGACGGGTCGACCCATCGGTTCCGATACACGATGAGACGGACTCGATATTTTTTGGCATCGACGGTGCTGGGACACGATGAGACCGTGATATCTCTGGGTCCGTCGGGTCCGAGACCGTAGCTAGTTCAGTATCGATGGTACTGGGACGTGGTGAGACCGCGTATTATTTGGGTCCGTCAGTTCCGGTACACGATGAGACCGTCCAAAAAATCGTACCGTCGGGGATGGGACCGTGGGGGTCCGTGCGTACCGGATCCGAATCCGATCCTGAACCGGTACCAGTGTCGAGACTGTGGGAGCACCGTGAGACCCTGGAGGATGGGACACTGGCCTTGGTCACGGAGTTGCCAGCAGATGCCTTGAAAGTACTTGGACCTCGCATATTGGTATTGTTCAGCGGCACAGGTTCGGTGGAGCGAGAGTTTCTACGGTGCTTCCCCTCGGCAGAAGCTATCACTTTGGACTCAGTAGCAGCCTGGCAGCCCATTCACGTGGCGGACATCATGCAGTGGAATTATCAACAGTATCCACCAGGTTATTTTGATGTCATATGGGCTAGTCCTCCTTGCACTCAGTACAGCCAGGCTCGCACCACAGGCGCCCCCGCGGATCTGGTGACTGCAGATGCGATAGTGCAGCGTACTCTGCAGGTGATTTCATACTTGCAACCATCGCATTGGTTCATTGAGAACCCCAGAGGGCGTTACCCCAACGCGCTGCGACTGAGACCTTTCATGCAGCAACTTCCAATTCCCCTGGTATGCACCTACTGCATGTATGGTGAGAGGTATATGAAACCCACTTGTATATGGACCAACAGCTCTCCTCTCACACCCCTCCTGCGATGTACTGCGGCCAACCCTTGTGACTGCAGATGGGCTTCTGGCACACACCCAGATACAGCTCAATCAGGTCCACATCCTGGTCAACCAGGTGCTGGAGCAGCGACGACAGTGTATCCTATCCCCCGTCTGCTCCTTCGGCAGTTGTTTCAGCACCTGAAGTTCAATGGCAAGCAGCGACTGAAGACTGAAGACCCGCCTTAGATACTGTCTGTCAAGGATCGCGCGGAACCCGAGGTTAGCGTTGGCAGCGTGACCGGGGGGAAGCCTTTCTGGGACTTTCAGTGAGCGGATGGGACGGCAGTTAAAGCACAATATGCGGAGCAATGTGATTAGGAGCCTATTATGGAAGATAGCCAGCCCTGCCTTTGATGTTAGGAGTGGTCACGGAGTATATCCACTCCTAGGGGGGGGGGGGAGTTGTGCCGGTGGGCACGACGGCTGTGATATCTCGAGTGTGACGGGTCATGCGTATGGCTGATAGTATGAACTGAGACGTGAGAGATGTAGAATAATGACATGTATGACAGCATGCAGTATGACAGTATGACATCGTGACAGTATGACAGTCTGATATCATGTCAAGATTCGACAGAGAGATATAGAAGTTCCGAGAAATGGCAAGTATGACAGTATGACAGTATGACAGTATGACCACGATGACAGTACGACAGTATGACATCGTGTCAGTCTGACAGCCTGGCATCGTGTCAGATTTTGACAGAACGAACGTGATTCAAGATCGAGATTGGAATTGATGACGAATCGAGGTATGATGAAAGATTCGGGTTTGTACATTTCGGGTCACAGAGTTGTGTTGCGACAATCGATAAAGGTGTAGACGGAAACGTCTTCGCTCTCATAAATCAGTTTACAGTTTGCATACAAAGCTCAACCTGACATTTCGTTCACTGAACAGTATATAATAAAAAGATCTCGTTTCGTTGGATCAACCAAAAAGACATAATAGAATGATGTCCCTGCAACACCGGGACAGTGCCTTTGACCTTTCCATTGTGAGATGTGAACCTTACAATGCAGTTTCTGATACCTCTTTTATATACTTGAATCGACTTAAAACTCCTCGAACTAGATTTCTTCTTTAGTCTTGCAACTCATGACTTTGTCATTATTCTCAGCGTAAATGTTATATCATTATTATTATTATTAACACATACCACAACCATGTCCGAATTTGATTGATGTAGACTTTTAAAGTTGCAGCAATAAATGTGCAGTTTAAGAGTGATGCAATGCAAGGCGTTTGAGGATGACCTACTAAACGGCAAATACGATAAGTTGCCTATCTGCTTCACATTCAAAATGGATGGTACCGCTTCCGAGCCGGTGGAAGTTAAGGGCTTCCCATTTTGGAAACAGTCCTTTTTATACCGTCTCCCCAGAGAGAAGCACGATTGAATACAACATCAATTGTCAAATCGATTGTGAGGTGCTAATTGCACATGGCCTCCTCTAGTAAAAGGATGTATGTACCCAATTATGGCAGTGGAAAGCTACGGCGAGGATCAGACCTGCGGGCACTACAGCAAATGCACCAGATACCAAACTCACACATAAAATGCAGGTTTCACATATGATAAAGAATACCTTGCCTAACTATGCCCAAACCGGGAGAATTTTGGTTTAGTTTCCAAAGTTCCCACTTGTTAATACATATTACAGATTCACATGGGAATGCCTACGCAAAGCATTAAAGAGTAATATTCTGTTTGAAGGGTCTTTAGTTTCCATGTCCAAACAGTGCCACAGGGCTAACCTGCGCGGTAAGAGTAAGACCAGACTCACAGACCAAACTCACAGGCTATGTCCAAATATTTTTTGGGTCTCCTACACATCCTCTCCGAAATCCACTTCCACCCAACACAGCAAGGGAGATCACTTAAGCACTCCGTAAGTCGATTGTCTGCATGTGTGCACGCAGGCGATATATCAGGTGTGCCTGGTTGGGCTGGTGGCTGGAGGGCAGATCATTGTTTGCACAGCGCTCGTGGCCGGGAGTGCCACTAGCACAGGGGGTCCGCATGCGACCAAGTCTCATAAAAACCAGCGAGCTGAAACTCGTATCTTGTCACGACCAGCAAGCGAACACGTTAAGCACCAGCCAAAGAAGATCGAGTGAGCACCTCCGCACACACAACCCTTCCCGCATCTGCTTGTGGAAGTTATGCCCACTTTATTTCTTGGCATATGATATGATCATCGAATTTTGTGCAGTAATTTTGAAACCCTGCAGACCGGCCATAGCCACACTCGCTTGCATGTCGCTTTCGAATTCCACAAACGCGATCCCTGGTTTGGCCTCAACCATGCGCACTTCTTGGTATCCAGGAAACTGCTGAAACAGCTTGGCCAGCATTCTATCGTTTGTGGCTCCAGGCAGATTCTCGACGAAAAGGATCTTGTGTGGTGGAGCGGGAGCGGCGCTCGCGGACGCCTTGGGAGCAGCAGCCTGCGCTACAATCGGCATCTGAAACTCAAAAGCAAGAAACACCTTGAAGAGGAAACCGGTCCACACAAGCAGCCGCTTGTCGGCTCGTTCTTTCAGTGCAGCATGTGAGAACGTGATCGTACCACGTTTATGGTAAAAGATCCCCCTCACTGCTACCGGCAGACGAAAAGAAGAAAGCACTTCCACAAAGCCCTTATGGCAACCCATATAACGCGGTTAGACTGTTAACCTGTTAACTAGGATCGTTCTCATAGTTCCAGCGCAGAACGGTCATCAAGCAGGCCAAAAGGCGGGAAAGCAGAAGAAGACACTGATAGCAAGTGGCGACGATGCGAAAAAATGAGCATGCAGTGTTCTCAACAGTTGTGCAGGGATGAAAAAGAAAAAAAACAGGCCAACGTTGACACTCGCATGGGCTCACAAAAATTTAAAGTATGGGTTCAGTGAAAGAGCTGTGGCTCTACGCCTCAGAGGCAGGAGCGCAAGTCAAGATGGGCACGTTCCCTCTCTGGCCTACTTCAGTCAAATTAAAGGCGTTGTCACTGCAGATCTCTGCACGCTCGAGTCGACCTACTAAACTGGGAGATCTCTAATAGTGCCTTTCATTGAGCCCTTATTTACTTTTGGGGGACGATTCGATCGACGCACTATCTACGCGTCAATGATATGCTGATCAACTAGGACACGTACTAAATGAGGAACACCCTTACGAAAGAGTCAAAAGGGGGAAGCAGTAGTATTCTCGTCCGCTCTTTCCAGGTCGAGAAGCATTAGCAGGTCATCTATTGGAATGAAATACCAATGACGGGTGTGGGTGTGCTTTATAGTTTGAGTGCCAGGCGTCGGCAGTCGAAACGCGTGTCCAATGAATACAACAGTCTTGCTCTTCTAGGTTTGCAGTTGTACAAACGAGCACATAAGATCACCGATTTGAATAGGCTCCGCGTTGATCACATCTGGGCACAGTTTTTGGTTCATAGTTGTGGGGCGGACTGAAACATGTTGCAGGGAGATCGTACCGGTGCGTTGGGATCATCTGAACTCGCTGCAGCTTTCTTTTGGGCATGCACAGCCTTCTCCCTTTCTGGAAGACAAAGAGCAAAGTTAACGTGGCTAAATAGGGAATAAAAGATGTGTTCGCTTGCCGTACATAGTATGAAGTGTGGAAAACGAATGTCTTGTGGTGTCGTGATGGGCCGGAGAGTGTGCACAGCTGTCAGGGTTTCTGCGAACAGCAGTACCCACGTATTCTGGCAGCTGCAGGAAAATCATTAAAGAACAGCCACTGCTACGGACAACCTGAAAAGTGCACTTAAAATAGGATAATAAGAAGAGCCCGCACGCAGATCAGGGGCATGCACAGGTTGAGAGGCGGTCCTGCAGTGCGCAAGGGCGAACCTCTGTCCTCTCCCTTACGCTTCTCACGATCCTTCGTGCGGGGGACGAATGTGCCATCAGCCTTCGTGAGCACATCCGACTTTGTGTGTGCATAGGAGATGCGCTGTGGAAATTTGAACAACTCAGAAGTGAGGCCAGTGAGAAAATAAGGTACACTTCTGAACCGAAAGCAAGCAGGAAAGGAAAGAAACAACGCACCACAGCCTTATCATAAAAAGGAAATCCTTGCAACTGCCGCAAGGCGTTTGTTGCTGACGTCACGCTGTCGAAAACAATCCAGGCCTGGCCTCTCAACCGGAAGGTTTTCAAGCAGACAACGTCCAGGATTTTCCCGAACTGCGAAAAAATTGCGTGAAGCGCCTTCTTCAGCTCTGCACGCCAAAATTCATTTCATCAGGATAAAAAGGGAAGCAAGCGGGAAACCAATATGCTCTGAACTGCGAACGGTGGTGTCCACCTTCTTTCTTCACTTTCTCATTGAGGTTGTTGACGTAGATCGTCTGATTAGGTACGATATCACTCATACTTCCAGCAATCCTCACAAACTTCGAAAAGTCGCTAGCAACCTCCCACCTTGAGAGTTGTCGAAATTATAACTTTATTTCTACTTACAGAGCTCAAAACATGTAAAGCAAATAAACAGGGTTTTGCCGCCGTTGGTGAAAGGTCTCAGAACCTAGATGCAGGATGGTCCCCTTCTCGTTTCTGCCTTCACGTGAATCTCCATCTGAAATATTATTACCGAGATCATTACAGTGTCACAGTACTCATTACTGTATAGATTATTACCACGAGAAGTAGCGGGTCATGGCATGGAATGGCATGGCATTGGCATTGGCATGGCATATGTCATGGCATATGGCATGGCATGGCATGGCATATGGCATGGCATATGGTATGGCATGGCATGGCATGGCATATGGCATGTCAATGTCATGTCATTATGTCATGTCATGTCACACTTCACATGACTCATTGACAATGACATATATAATTGTTAATTGTACACACTCGACACATCTACATATATTTAGGGCATATTCTTGAGAAGAACTGGATTGCGGTAGCCATACGACAGCGCCCGTCCGGATACGCTACCTTTCCAGCCTCGCCTTCGCTTGGTTGGATGTTTTGGGACTTACAGCGGATTCTTACTTCTTAGAACCTCCTGTATGCATATCAGAAGATGTACTCTCAAGACATCTTGAGAGAGGTGTGTTTTTGCGGGTCCGTGCAGTCCCATTTTAACTGATTGAAAAGCTTTGGAAGTAAGAAAATGCTGGAAAGTCCAGTCACCAAGGACAATTGTGCTCGGCTAATGTGAGCTGCCTCGGAAAATAAAACGAACCTGCTGGTGGCCGCTGTGAAGTTTTGCCGAGGCCTATAGTTTACTCAAATAGCTTGTGGAAGCAACAAGCATGTTTGGGCAACCAGATGGGGGCCCGCGGATGGTCACCTTGGATGATTACAGGGATCAGAAAGCAATGCCTTACGACGTTGCGAAAAGCGTCTACGGCTGGCTGGAAAAACACGGAGTACTTGTACGAAAGAAACTTTCTCCTAAAATCATAACTGAACTTCATGATTATTTCCAGCTGATTGACTCAGATGGTTCAGGGGATGTCGATTACGAGGAACTCTCTGAGGCCATGGAAATCATAGGTTCGCCACCCAGCTGTCGTATTTAATTTTGCTGAATCTTTAGAAGGGCGACCGCGCACAGGGATTCTATTTATCAACGTGTTCTCAGTGAGGCAGGGGGTTAAAACGCTCCGCAAACAAAGTATTCTGTGAACAGAGCATAGGAATGTCACGCTTACTCTCACTACTGCTGTTTTCGGACCTTATTTCATGCTTCAAGGTTGCGTGTAAGTCATCGTGATTCCGTTTCATACCCACCATCTCCTGGATTTTGTGCTTTCTCTCGATATCGCTCAAGACAACTAATCAAGGTATCCAGTTCCAGCGCCCAGGGGATGTACCTGAGGCACACGGTACTGTTCTCTGCAGGTCTCAGTCTCTCCACGCACGTCTCAAATGCATTTTTACAGGCTATAGATATCGATGGCAGCGGGTCTCTGGAGTTTCTTGAATTTGTTGAAGTTATGCGCGGTGCGATCGCCTGCGAACCAGCTGTGAACGAGAACGGAGAGAAACAGACACCTGGTACGAAGAACCCTCGCCTCGTGTATTCTCTACCACTCGACGCTAGCTGCTGTCCGCTTGTCGATAAGATAGCACAATGAACAAATCTCTGACAAGAGTTTGGGCTCGCTCTCTCTTCTCTCTCGGAACTGCGCGGTGCGGATTGCTTTATTGCGGTGTACGGGATCCGTGCAGGCGTGCTTGGTGACATCCGCATGGACTTCGTTCGTTTGATGAGGACGCAATATTTTCGTAGACTCCTCTTGCAAGAGGTGTTTAATGGCAAGCCAATCGACGCGAAGCAGGTGAGTCTGACGACGGTTTTGAGTTAAACCAAGGAAAAGTTAAATATGCAAGCGAAACACGTTGTGGTTGAACAATATTCGCCCTCGCTCTCGCTACAACCTGTAGTCTTCAAACTGACATCATTTTCGTGAACCCTAAGAGGGTCGCCACGAACTCTTTGCCAAGTTCAACCTGAGCGTCGGGAAGGCGGGAGCGGAGGTCGGCTCCAGGAGAACATGGTTCTTCGGAATGTGGAGCGGATGAAAAATGAGGAGTTAAATGAAGAGCAGCCGGAAAGCAGTGCGAGTGACATAAAGCGCACGCCAGAGCGGAAGCTGAGGAAGTCGAAAAAGCTACTACGCCAGCGTGCAGCCCAGGCCGCCAGGTGACGTACCATTTGTGGCCCGCCCGCCTGCTTCCCTGCACACGTGTCGTCGAGTGAGCTGATACCTTTTGCAAGGCGAGGCTTTCACGGCAGTGAGACTTCAACGACCTTGACTGCGCCGCTGTAACACCCCATCATCTCTGCGCTTCACCGCTAACTTTCCTGCCATTTGCCACACGGCCCAAGTCCCCTCCGATTTGCCACCTCGCGTTGTGTGCTTTGTCTCACCATCGCCCAGCTGGCGCCTCCTTCCAGGAAGCTGCTGAGCGAGGAAACCTTGGCAGACCTCATGTGCTCGCGCAACGTCAAGACTCCGACTCAACTTTTTAGGTGTGGTATTTCCTCCCGGCAACGAGGCCCCCTGAGCCTGCGCAGCCCCCCCGTCGCGAGCCTGCGACATCCCCCACCTTGAGCCCGCAGACCTCCCCCTGCATGACCCTGCAACACTCTCCAACTGCAGCGCAAAACATACTCTGGCCTCGAGCCCGTCAGCCTCCCCCTGCATGACCCTGCAACACCTCTCCAACTGCAGCGCAAAACATACCCCGGCCTCAAGCCCGTCAGCCTCCCCCTGCATGACCCTGCAACAATCCCCCACCGCCAGCGCGCAACATCCCCCGCCTGGAGCTCAGGTCACCAGCCGGGCGCACCTGTGGGGCGCCCTTAAGGCTGATAAGGCGGGTCACCAGCCGGGCGCACCTGTGCGGCGCCCTTAAGGCTGATAAGGCGGGTCACCAGCCGGGCGCACCTGTGCGGCGCCCTTAAGGCTGATACGGCGGGTCACCAGCCGGGCGCACCTGTGCGGCGCCCTTAAGGCTGATACGGCGGGTCACCAGCCGGGCGCACCTGTGGGGCGCCCTTAAGGCTGATACGGCGGGTCACCAGCCGGGCGCACCTGTGCGGCGCCCTTAAGGCTGATAAGGCGGGTGACCAGTTTAGTGATTGATGCAGTGAGCAGCTACACCGTTTTTGCTGAGCTGTCCCAAACGAGCCGTGGCAGGTCCCACACGCGATCTGCTGTTGGTGACAACGAAAGCATTCTCCCGGAGATATCCTTCAAAACTGCACCTGAGAACCTCAAGCCCATCGTTGTGCCCGTGTCCTCCATCCTCTCCGATACCCATGTCCATTACAATCTCCAGGTGCGACTGCTGCGAGAGGTGCAAGGCCATTCTTTGACCAAGGCTGGAGTGTGTCGGCCCTGGCAAGCGTCGTCGCGGTCGCAGGGGGGGTATGCGCTGAGTCACGGCAGCTTCTCGGCCTCTGCAGGATAGCACACGGTTGTTGCACAACCGGATGTGCCGGGTGCGGCTGGGGGTATCGTACCGTGTCACGGCCCTGTCCTCCTGCTCTTGAATTCTCCTTCTCACGCTATGGTACAGCCCTGTCTCCTACTTGAATTCTCCCCCTCTCCAAACAGATGTTACGCCCCCTTGTCTCCCCTGCTCCCGAATTTCTCCCTCTCCGCGTTATGGCACAGCTCCTGTCTCCTGCTTTGAATTCCTCCTCGCCCTCCGCGCCATGTCACGGCCCTGTCCCTACTCTGAATTGCTCCTCCTCCGCGTTATGTCACGTCCCTGTCCTCCTGCTCTTGAATTCCTCCTCCTCCCCTCCGCTGCCATGTCACGCTCCCTGTCCTCCTCCTGCGGCTCTTGAATTCCTCCGCCCCCCGCTGCACGATTGGTTGGGCGAGCTTCGCTTGGTATGCCTCACGCCACAGAAGTGTGGCTTATTCTTGGACTGACTCCTTGCGCATCACATAACCAGAAAGGATCGGCTGCACTATGTACCCACGCACTTCGGGACACTTATCCGGATTTCGCCGGAGCTCGCTAGTGAAGAGGTGTGTGGTTGGGTGTGCTCGGCATCAGAACGCCCCGGAGGGCTCCGTCGCGCGCACCGCCCATTCTCGACACCGCCGACGTGAGGCACGGCTGAGCGATCAACTGAAAAAGAGCGAGAACCTGCCGCTGCCGCCATTGCACCTCGAGGGGGGACCTCCCAAGCAGGGGGCTGCTCTTGCGGTGGGGAGCTCGGAGTCCGACAGCGATCGTGAGCGACCTCGCTGGCTCGGCTCGATGGGCAACAGAGGCGGTGCAGAGGGTGCTCCGCAGACGGCAGGAAGGGACGGGCGCAGAGGTCAGCGGGGAGCGGGGAGCCAGGTGGAGGAGGCAAGGGGGCGGGCCAGGCTCGAGGGAATCTCTGATATTCAGAGCAGGCCGTTGTCGCTGGAAGACATCCTGAGCCATAGAAGGCCGAGTGAGCCGCGCGCCGGGCGCAGGTTTCAAGGCAGCCGCCTGAGCCGGGACAGCTTGGATGTGGAGGGCCACGGAGGAGGAATGGACAGCGGCAGGAGCCTCGTAGTGGATCGGTGAGGGATTCGATACCCCTCTTCCAGAAGACTCTCCATTTGAGACTCCAGCCAAACATGAGAGCTTGGCTAGCGAGCCTTTGCAGGGATGGGCTTTTGAAGGGCCCCCGGCTGCGGCATGGGGGGCCTCGCCATGCTCCGGCCATGATGCTCCAAAGAAGTGCCCTGCCCTCCACCGGTGAACCTCTAGAAGCCTCCGCCTGGGATATCAGTTTCAGACCACAGCCGCTGCCTGAGGGTTTGTGGACCCTCACGGAGCCGGACCGGAGCCGGGAGAGCATTAAGACGAGGCTCAAGCCTCCGTATGGGATCTTTGCCAACCCTCAGCCAGGGAGTCATCATCTCGAGACTCCAGTTACTGCATGAGTGTGAGACTGTCGGGTCGGTCGGGATGTGACAGGAGCGGCAATGGAGATGTGGTGAAGGGTGTGGAACGACATGAACATTTCAGAGTTGTGGAGAAGGACAAGGACAAAAGGTTGTTGATAGGTGAGCGACGTTCTCTGCGACCCTTGTCGAGCTGGGCCCCTTTGTGAGCTAATCCTCCTCTCAAGTTGATCAAGCTGGGCGTCTTGTTGAGCTCTTCCCAACCCTTTCTTAAGATGCTCCGCTTCGCCTCTTTCCGCTTTTCCGGGGTTATTCTTCCTCTTCAGCAAGATTAGTTAGTTTGAATGCGATTCATTTTTTCCGATAAGATTTTCAGATCCATTCAAGAAATTGAAGCTGAACTAGTGGTGGGAGGGCTTCCTGTTTTGAAGACGGAGCCTCGTGCTCACCAGGACGAAGCCATTCCTCGGCGATGTGATGAGTCTCTAGATGTAAGCATATCTTTTTAGCACTAAATGTGGCGAGTCTGCTGATGGCGATTCGGCGAAGGGTAGATTCGTAATCACTGAGTAAGCAATCGAACTGAGTAAGCAATGGAACTCGGTTAAGCGTGACTGCGGTCTCAAAGGCGAATGTATATGGCAGCAGAAAGGACAAGGAAAAGTACTCCTGTATGGGGTGTTGAATTTATGATCCCTTTTAGCCTTTAAACAGTGTTGTTATTTCAATCAGTACTACACGCCTACTGAATTGTTTTGGGTGGTCCCACGGAATTGCGAGTCAATGATGTGCACGGCGATCGGTGAATAACACAGATGCTTAGGTTTTGGGGAGGAGCACAACACGCATTTTTTTCTTGGCGATCTTCCATATTGCCTAGCGACTCGGTGGCACTCCCAACCCTTGCAATATACGGCTGCTTTGTGCACAAGATTCAACTTCATGTTGCAGGTGAATGCTTGTAATTACGAAAGTATCCATGCATAGTCCCATTTGCCCGATGGATTCGTGGGGCCAATTTAATATTATAAGCTCTGGCTGGTCGCTTATAGACCATGCAAACTACGGTTAGGATCCCATAACGCATGCTCCCGCTAAGACCTGTTCCCTGCAGGGGTGTAGCCGTGATGACCCCCCGCACCCTCTCAATATGATCGCACCGCTGGTATTGTTGTTTCTGGAACAAATTAAATTCGTGCTATTTGTACCTCGCTAGTCGGGGACATACCTTTTGGTGCTTTTAGGGGGGGGGCATGTTATAGTGGGGGCTTTACATAGAAAAAGCGGCATGCAAAACGTTGGGTCCAAAAAATGTTTTTTGTTAAAGTTACGGCTATTTTTCGGTTTCAAAGTTGATACCTTGTATATTTTCATGGAGAAAATACAAGACAAAATAAAGTCAGTCACAAGATGGCGCCATCCAAGTATGACTGAGGATTGAAATGCTAGTCTCAGTCTGTGAGTATGACCTTGAGATTAGTGTGTGTCTGTATGACGATGACGCATCACATCATCCTGGGTACCAACTACCAAGAGATAAGAACGTCTGCAAAAGTCGGTCGGAAACTTTGCGTCGTTAGATTGAAAAATGTAGGGCTCTAGCAGATGTATTTATGCATTTTCATAGCGTATCTTGCGGCTACGTTTGCCATCGCGTTTCGCGTATCACAGTTGTTGCCCAATAAACACAAAACAGTGCAATAGGTATAAAAATATATTTCCTTTTCTTTCTTGGATTAGCAAATGGGAACCGCAGTCGATCGATCATCGATACGAGGATTTTCGTTCTCAAATTTAATTGGTTAAAAGGCGTGGTCGTTCCTTCAAAGTTCAAATACTTAGTCGAGAAGAAAGTTAGATAAAAACGGCGCAAGCGCGAGTGCTGCCCCGCAGGCAGCCCTGCACGTGTCGCCCAGCGCGATGGCTGGCTCAGCAGCCCACGGCGCAAGCGCGCGAGTGCTGCCCCGCAGGCAGCCCTGCACGTGCCGCCTAGCGCGATGGCCGGCTCAGCAGCCCACGGCGCAAGCGCGAGCGCGAGTGTTGTCCCGCAGGCAGCCCAGCACGTGCCACCTGGCGCGATGGCTGGCTCAACACATACCGCCCATGCGCGCAAGCGCGAGTGCTGCCCCGCAGGCAGCTGTGCACGCACCAGGTGCACTTGCAGCCTTGGTGGCCCACGCACCGCAGCGCGCCTGCCGCCTCGGCAGTACACACGCCCAGCGGCCACACAACCGAGGCGCAGCCCTTGCAGCCTGATGGCGAGGCGCCTAATAATGGCTGCGCTGCCGAGGTGCAGCCTTCGCAGCCTTCTGGCGTGGGGCTCATTGGCTACACGGCCGAAGCGCAGTCCCCGCAGCCCGTCGAGGCGCCCAGTGACTGCATGGATCAAACGCAACCCCCACAGCCTAGCAAGGAGCACAGAGGCGGCTGCACAGCTGATGAGGCGCAAAATTTACCACAACGGCATGCAGCGGACCTGCCCCCTCAGCAACTTTCGACAGAGTTGCCCCAACAACAGCTCATTACGGATGCTGCCACCACAGCGTTGCTGCCCCAGCATCTCTTGAGCGTGGCGGTTGCTTATGCCTCGACAGCCCATGCGCACGACAGTTGCTGCCTCATCAGCTCAACATGCATCACACGATTGATGTTCCAGCAGCTCAGCAGGTTGCAGGTGCTGATGGGTCAGTCGGTTGCAGCAAGGGGGCGCCATCCACTCTGGTGACAACTCGCCCAGCTCCTTAGTCCAACGACCAAGCCTCGGAGGAGTACGGTGGGATGCAGCTGGTGGGAGCTGAGCGAGATGAGCTTCAAGAATCAAATATTGTCACAACATCATCAACAGCGGTTAGCGACAACGATGCCAGGAGAGAAGGAAGCTACAATACGGTCACCAAAAGGCCCGACAGCAGCGAGCTGCAGCCCACGGCGCGGGGGACTCGCCAACCCTGCTGTGTTAGGAGCCGACAAGGCAAACCCGATGGCAAAAATGGCTAAGTACAGAGTAGAGTACTCAGTACACAGTACAGTAGGACTGAACTGGATGATGTCATGTGAGGTGCCTAGCTTTAGTACTTAGTACTAGTACAGTAATGATGCCATCGGAGGTTCGAGGTTTGAGGTGCACAGCTTATATGCAAAGTATAAAATGCAGCTGTCGAAATAAACGGATAACAAATAAAAAGACCGAAAGCTGTAAAGCAGTGTATATGCCAAATATTGTGCCGATTACTTAAAGTGTTGAAACATAGAGTAAAAAGCATATTCCGACCATATGAGTGATAAGTGCCTCTAGGTTAAAGTGGTGAAACATGAACCTTGTAAGCATAGTGAACGACAGTAGAGGGGTGACTCCCACAAAACACCTGCATCGACGACGAGTTCGTTACACCTCTAGTGACGCACCGACGCGTCCCTGCGGATGTTTCATACTGCCTGCTTTGTGCCGCGACCGTGCCGCTGTGGCAAAATTGTGTGTGTCCACTCTCTTTTCATGTAGGTCCTGGGTAGGACAAGAGATATGTCACTGACACTGTATTTTTGCGTGGCTATAGATCTTGCCAACTCGTGTCCCCTCTGCAGACGACCAACGCGTTTCCGCCAAACTCTTGTTCCCGACTGACTTGCAACCACCGTTCGCGTGGTGACTGCAAGATTTCTGACCTGTGAAGACCCTTGAAGACCTGCCTTAGAAGTTGGGGGTGTACCATTACTACTGAACCGTCTGCGTTTGCAATGCGATTCGGTGAAGAGTTTTGGGAAAGCCCAGCGCGCAGAGGAGGGCCCCAGACCCGAGGACTGGGGAGCACGGACCTAAGAACCGAAGGCTTAGCAGCCAAGGCCATTGTCATAAGTGCATGCTCGATCCCCAGACAATGTATATACGAGCGAGGACGCATAGCGCTAGCGAGGACGTAGGCGCGCCTAAAAGGGGGGGGAGAGTTGTACTAGGGTAGAACACGGGTCAGTACGAGGGACAGACGTATCAGAGTGACGAGTGACAAGAGCGACGCCAGTCAATATTATGACCTGCGAGGCATGCCATGAATGACTGACAGAATTCAAAGCCCTAGTGTGACACTGGGATATCTACACTCACAGTAGATTAGGCTCCAGAGAAATGGTGAGAAACCATCCAGAACTCGAAGAGTCAAACATGACTGGAGGGAAACTAGGAGGACCTCAGTCACTGCCACATCAGCATATCTGTGAGTATTCAGATGAGAGACTAAGAAGTTGACAGTCAGAGACATATGAGTACTGATGACAGATCCCAACTGATTGGCAGTTGCAGTCAGCAGATGACTGAACACATGAAGTGACATGGTATGGACAAGTTACCTTATGGAAGAGAGCTGTGCAATCTCTCCGTCGGGGTTGAGTTTGAAACAGTTTTGAATTGCAGCCACCTCTGTGGCTGCTAAGTAACTTCGAACAGAAAGCTTCAAAGATCCGATATCCGACCTTGGTATTCGTTGTAATATCAACAAGTGTTCATCAGAACACTCCTGCAAGTATTTGCACAGTGCTGCCTGCCTTAGGTTTTCAACCGAACACTCATACTGAAATAAATCTTTTAATTTATATGTAATAATAGCACTTCCTATTCAATTTATTCCAGCAGAAACAACAAGAGGTGTAGCGATGTTTTTCACCAAAATCGCGCTAATATACATGCTTCGTCATCAATCAGCATCCGTGATTGAGTTTGCCGTTCGCCTTTCTCGTGGTGAATCCTAAAACCCATAAGTTTCCGCTAGGAGACAATTCGGCGAGTAGAGCTCGGAAACAATCCACGCGCTGAGCGTTCCCATCTTCACGTGTGGGATGATGCTATCTGCGGTTCTATACGTAGTGCAATTTTGGTCCCCATACCGGAAAAATCATCGTTTTTGGCAATCGTTTTTAAGGTAGCAGTTCGATATAAACCATTGTTCAATTGGATTGTTTTCATGTCGCGATATTTAGTGTGATGCAAGATGGCATTTATGCGCCAGAATGTGCAGTATGACTCTACAGCGGAGATCGTGTTTATCTTGCGCATGAACAAAATCCGCCGAATACTCTCAATTGTCACTCCGAGGGTATGCATGCTGAACACAAAGCGAGGAGCTACTTGCACACCCAATTACAGTATGGTGAATATCTTGGTGTCGTCATACCTACATGCTTTGCAGAAGCAACGGATATCGACAAACACTTCAACAACAATTTCAATTTCAATTAATGTTGCATTTACTATTGAAGACACTGCTGACTGTTAGCATCCCGTGGCACTCAAATTTTCGAACGCCAAATTGACCCGCTGGAATGCCTCTTTCGCACCCTGGACAGGGCACTTATCCTGGTTCATATAACCCCTCCAAATCATCACCTCAGTTGCACAACATCTTCAAACAACAAGCTGCTTCCTTGGAAGTGCATGAGTGCCATCGCCAATCGCATCAAGCATATGGCACAAAAAGCAGTAGGACACGCTGTCATATAACACTGATAACAGGAAGCCTACACCGAAAAATGCTTTCCAAAACGTTGGAAGGCTGCACTCTTTTGCAATATGCAAGGTGATGATCGTGCTAGCAATATGATATGCATCTCGCGCGCCAGCCTCATCATATGCATTGCACGCGCCAGCTACATCATATGCACCATGCTTGTTGGCAAGTTGTAGCACTCATCATGCTTGCCATCGTGCTGACGTGTGAAACAAATCCGTGACTGGCACGGAGGATGACTCATTCACCCACATCCAGCACAACCTATACGAATGACATCTGAGTATCCCATGCCGGACGCGAAACCAAAGAGCAACCCTTCCAAAATCGAGTGTGAAATGCAACAGGATAACAACAGAACCTTCCACGTTGAGTGCCACGCTACTGGATGACGCACTGCACGTGGCACATGGGGTTTCACAGGGTGCAGACGCCACGCTACTGGATGACGCACTGCACGTGGCACACAGGGTTTCACCGGGGGAAGCAGGCTTCACGCCAATTTGAATAATTCACGAGTGGAATTTTAATGTCTTTCCGGAACTAAAGGGAGGAGAATCTCTATCTTTGAAAATCAATCATCACTGTAGAAGGAAATAACGTTTCCGTAGAACGCTTGCCAGGTTCGGAATCAAAAGGACAGCGCGCTTTCTGCTTTCTGATTTCTCGTTGGTGACTGTGGGGACTGTTATGTATTACAATCGGAAATGCAACAGTATTTGTGTTGTGCCGTGGCGTGTGAAACTCTGATTGACTCGTGCTGTTTGAAGTAGGCCAGCATCCTAAAGTGTGACAGTGCAATGGATAGCTGAAAGTGTAATTCATCTGAACGTCTTTGTAATCGATGTTTGGTCTGGAAAGTGAATGCTAAATGTCGGTCAGAAAGCTTTTGACGGTCATGCGACAACCGCCTCTCACCATTCTGCGAGTATTCAGGCTCCGAGTTCTTATTCAAAGAAGTTCGTCACTCGCGGAATGTCTTCAACACTTTTCGCTGACGAAGTGGCGAGCAATAATCAAGAGGATGCACGCTCGGCAGTAGTTGTGTAGCAGTTGTATGCGGAGGATTTCTGAAAAGTCGGGTGGACGTCTCCCGAAAAACCTGGATGACTGGATGGTGAAGGAAGGGGCATACCTGCAATTTGGACTGTTCCCGGTGGAAGCCTGCTATGATCTTATGGGCGCAAATTCTAGGTGTGTCAGGTGGTGGCCCCCACCTAACCAGGGTGCTACCAATTGAGAAGGGGCTATTTAAGTTGGTGCTTTGGGGCTACCGATTGAGAAGGGGCTATTTAAG
>LGRX02012634.1:0-38098 GCA_001247695.2 Cymbomonas tetramitiformis
GACACCATATGACATGTGGTAAAGAACCCTGACCCCACAACAACGACCTTGAAACATCCGCCTAATGCATGACACCATATGACATGTCTTAGAAACCCTGATAGCCACAAGGTGAGCTCGAAACATTCTGCATAGCACTGTGCATAACATTATTCAGCGCGTGGCAGGCACTTTGGCAAGTGGTAGGGAAAAACTTGAAACAGGTTCACATCCCGCGGTCTGCACACAGAATTGTCGGCAGCGTGAAGCCATGCTTGAAATCAACAAACAGCAGGCGGCAGCGACGTTGAGGTATGTGTAAGTTGAACATCATGTGTTGCTTTGAACCATCACATGTAGCAACCGGTTGCAGGAGAATCCTATGAGGCAAGCTGTGACCACCGCAGAGGTGAGCGCGTCCATGCAGCTCCGCCTCCCCCCAAAAGCAGACCCAGTGACCGGGAGTCTCCAAAATACATAAACCCAATACTAAGGGTGGTCTCGAATGAAGAAACTGATCCACTGTCACGGTAGTTGCGGTGCACCCCGCCGCAGAAGTGGCGGCAACGCCGGGGAGATCCCGCTTTGGAGCATGGTGACCGCTGAGAGGAAACTCCATCCCCAGTGGCAGACGCAAATTTCACTCGTGCAGTCCAAACCCCCACCCCGTGGCAGACCTGGCGAATTACGCCCCAATAAAATAGGAGAGGCCCCCCTCAAATGCTTGTCAAATGCCGGAGAGGTCCAGGCTGGACTTAACTCCAATACCCGTGTGACCCGACCCCCTCCCCCTCCCTTACAAAAGGTTGTCCCAACCCGGGGTGCTTCCTCTCTGAAAAACAGTTGACCCCGTCGAGTGGGATACCCCTCTTTTCCCAGACGCAGGTCCAGTGCTGTGGAAGTCCGTTCATGCCCCAGCAAGTCCGCCACATTTCAGACTATGGAAGACCCAGCGCCAGGGAGCCGCCCCCTTGAAAACAGTGCGCCCTGGAGGCAGCCCCTCCTCTCGCAGAAACGCGTGCAGTCGAGGGACCGCGCGTCTTGCGATCCCAGGGCGAAAAGGTAGAGAGGCTGGAACTCGTGGATAGGTCTTTCCGCTGTCGAAGAGATCGCCCAACTCACAGAAGAATGCACAACGTCCGATCATTCATATCTCCGGTATCGCCCTTGCAGCAGCAGTTCCGGTACCGTGGAGTACCCGCTCTGGGAATGGCACTTCCGGGCCCACGGGCGCCCTCCACACCCTTGCAAGACAGTGCCGAATAGCAAGGCGGGGCCCCCATCTCATAAACATTTCCACTCGTAGAGGATCTCACCCCCTTGCATACACACGTCCGACGCCGCGGAAGCCCCCAACAGCACCTCCCTTCAGTAACCTCCCTTCAGGAGTGCGCACAACGGTGATGTGAGTTTCCAGCGCGTTCTGGGTTGCGCTTTGCGGGGCGACGGCAAGCCTACCTGAGCGGCGATGGCCTCAGCAGCGGATATCTCGATACGAGGTGCTGAAGTCTCAGAGGCCATGGCGGAACCTGCCCGCTCGGGAGCCTCGGGCTGCGGCGTCGCAGAGCGGCTGCTGTTCGCTGCGGAGGCCTGGGGCAAGATGGAACCCGAGGCAACGGCGGCAACGGCGGCAACGGCGCTGTCCAGGGAAGATTTTGTGACGGGAGATGAAGATCGCGCCATGGCGACAGTGACGCGTTTCGCGGCTACGGCTTTCTTCTTCGGAGGCTCGACCAAGTAATAGGGTATCCCTTCCTCTGAATCTTCCGCATCAGGGGCCTTGCTGCGCCAAAGGATGCCCTGACGAAGCCGCGCACACGCACGCGTTTATTCGTAGGGCGCCCCTGTGTCTGGCGAGAGGGGTGTCGGCCCGTGCCGCATAGCAGGCGCTCTTCCAGACCTGGTCCTCTAATCGCAGGTGTCACCGGCTGACAGCGACGCCACGTGGCAAGCTTGAGCTCTGCTAGACCCGGCCCTCCAACTTGTCTGCGGCTGACTCCTTGCCGCTCTAAAGCAAACCGCTGACGCATGAAATCTTGGCGGCACAAGGCGGTGACCACAAGGCGGACTGGCGCGCGCTGCGCCTGCTTATTAACAAGTCGCGAGGGTAGGAATCTACCCCTCCCGTCATTGTGTCGGCTTCCTTCGTCTTGTTATCGTCGGTATTTTCCGCCGTCAAGGAGCTGTCTTCGCTCGGGGCGTGAACCATCGTGCAGACAGCTAGAGGCGCGCGAGATGCTTCGACGGTTGAGCAGCACTAAGAGCCGCAGGGACGCGAGGCCTTGTCGGAGTGCAGTGGAACACTCAAACCGCTGAAATGATGTCCTGCAAAGACTGTTCACCTGAGGTCTGTGTCAGTAGTCCTGCATCGAGGCAAAATGCCCTTGGTGCGGGACGGGCATGGAAAAGAACAGTCAATGAGCACACGCCACGTGGATGGCCCCAAATAAGCACAAAGTACTGTGCCTGACGAACAAATGTGTTTCTGACACTTTGTAGAATAATGCGAGGTCTGTGGAACGTTTTGCAGTCATCCGACGCGAGGTGGAGGGATGGGAGCGAAGAGAATGCTATGGGGTCCGCTTGGCATACCAGCGGGCTCAAGTGGATGTATATTTATCATAACGACCAAGATGACATTGTGTGCACATGTCGTGGCGAGCTAATGTTGGCGAGCTGGTGGCACAGATGAATACTCATTTTAAATGAACGAGCTCGAAACCTGAGGAATCCGTCATTCGTCCAGCGGGGAGCTCAGATTTTGCGTCAGGATAGTTTATAATACGTCGCCTGCAAGCGTAATATCCGTCAGTGACACGTCAAATTTTGCACCTCAGAGTGGGCAGGTGTTCTCTCTCGTCTGGCCCCGTCGCGTGGCAGGTCTCACGAGTCAGCATCCAAGTCGATTGTGTTTTGTCGTCAACCCTCGCCCCGTCGCGTGGAACTACAGCTTCCTTTGTACTTTCTCTCTCTATTTCAAATTTGTTGTCTCTTGCGTCGATATGTATGACAAAACTGGACAAACGTGTGAATCAGAGGGGTGAATTTTCTCTGGGGGCCAAGAGCCTTCGGATCGGTTAAATTTAGATGTTATGACTTAGGGTTTGTAACTGTCATGGAGTCCCAAGGAGCTTCTAAAATGTAACAAACCTCGAATAATCGAATCTCGATCGCTTCGGCCGCGGCTCAGAGACTCCGGTTCCGGAGTAACAGTAAGTGAGATCATAAGATCAACAAATTCAATTGTGTCATTCAGCGTGTGACATGTCATGTCGTAACTCAGAATTTTTTCTGATAGTATATTTTTTCCAAAGTTTGGAACCAAGGGGGAATCAAACCCGCCGTCCAAAAATTATTACCGGATTGTTGTGCTATCACTGCACCATTGGTTCGATATTTAATATCAATATGATATATACTCACAACTCAGATAAATTCATCATCACTGTCCTTATCTACTTATGGGAGCAGTATTCATTTCTTTTTCATTACAATTATTGCATCTTCCACTTCAATTCTTCAAGTCTTCCCATTCAGCGTTAGTACGGCGTGTACGGCGTGTGATCACTTCCAAGTTAGGAAGGACAGCGTTAGTACATCCTCGTCAAAAAATTTCATGTGATACGATGAGTCACCAGATAAGATAGCTTCCGAAAGTAATAAGTTGCTTTGACTACTCGTCAGACTACTTATTGGCAGACTTGCCGAAAAGAGCGCTTTCGTCGTTAAGAGTGACTCCAGGATGCGGTGCACTAATCGAGCCACATTTCTGAGCTTAACATGGGGTATGCGTACTCGATGTTTGCTTTTGATCGTTCTGAGTGCGCAAATCTCCGCCACAGCCCCAGGCTTAAGCGATGTACGCACTTTGACCTCGCAGCACGGTCGGAACACAGAGAAGATGTTGGATGACGACGAGCTGCCCTACGACGCGCTACTATTTGCGGGTACTCATAACAGCGCAATCAATCTCGGTGAACGTACCGTTCTTCGCCCACACAATGCTGAGGGCGGCGCCTATCCCTCTGAGGCCCATCTTGCGTATGAATACCTGGTAATGAATCAACGGCTTTCAGTACTTGACCAACTAGAGCAAGGTGTCCGCGTGTTGGACTTTGAGGTGGCCTCGCTCGACAGCACCAAGTGGGCGTGCAACTCCTCAGCCGTGTCGATGGGCACGCGATGCATAGAGGAAACCCATATCACGACCGGACGTTGCTTCCGCGATTGTCCCTTTATTGTATCGCACGGCAGCTTGGACGAGTCAATCGGAGATTTTCTGGGTTACACATACCCGGAATCCGTCTTTTCCGCAGTGGCCGAATTCGTGGAGAAAAATCCGCTTGAGATTGTCACGGTAATGTTGCTTGCTTCACACGGCAACCGCTTCCCATCCGGTGATGCGGTAGTCGCTCGCATGAACGTGAGCGGGCTTCTCCAATATGTCTGGAATCTGGACCCGTCCGCCGAGTTCACGTCTTTCCCGACTCTCGGAGAAATGAGACGTGAACGGCGCACTGTGCTTCTGCTCAACGGGTACGGCAGCTGGGGACCGCGGTTTCATGGTAGCCATTGTAACTCGACTGACATCCTTGGAGCAGACGGGACTTGCACACGTGGAACGCCATGCATGGAAGGATGGGATGCGGTAAGTTTTTTTCAGCTAGATCCGCGACGGGCCGTGCTTTCCAAGAATTCCCCGCGAGCCAATACGACGACTCTCTTTGCGATTGAGAACCTGAGCTCACGTCGAGGCCGCGATGACCACTCCGCTAAGTACTGGCCTCTTCCGAATGAATTACACGATGCGCCTTTTCAGGCGGGCGGAAACCCTGCTCAGGCCGCCGCGGCCGCAAACTACACTCACATCCGGTCACTTGAGCTTGCGTGGACTAAACTGCTCGCTCCGTATGGTAGCCACCCAAACTGGATTCTGGTCGACTTCTTTAACACCACCACCCCCAAACCAGGCGTTCCCTCGCGTGCGCTTCGTCCAAACCCTTCCGAAGGGCTCATTAGGGCGGTTCGTGACATAAATAACGAGAGAATTGCTGCCTGGCGCCAAGGTGCGTCAATTTTCAAGTCAGAGATAAGTACCTTTCGGCGCGCTTGAGCGGAAACAGATTGTGATGCACTTGAAGAGGAACAGCCCGCAGCGCCCTCGAGAGGGACAGCCTAAGGAGCTGGTTGAAACGTGGGGAGGTCTGCAGAAAGTGAGGTTTATGTGGCACTAAAGACGGTTTCTTGATTGAAGTGTATGATGGGACAGAAAGATTCAACACATGCAAACGTCAGAGTTGCTAGGGATCCTGCACGTGAAAGCATATTATGCATCTCCTTTCCTAAGTGATTCGGATATTATGGTGGGTCGAGTGATTGTTACCCAAACACAAAGTGGAGCATAACATGGAAAGTATAAACTTAGAACTTCGATGTTGGGCTTAAGGCAAGAGGAAGAGGTCAAAACAAGGATGCGGAAAGTTTCGGGGTTCCTTGAGAAATCTCGATGCCACCAAGAGGACGCTTCCCGCGAGGCGATCAATATTTGAAGGTGGTGTAGCTTGTATCAGCTCGAAGATCGTTTGGATCTCGATGGCCTCCTTAATTCCATGAAAGTGGGTATAAATATCGCCGTGGTGCCCGATTGTAGTAAAAACTCTCAAAAGTGGCTCCAGTTTGTAATGTGTGTCGATTTGACCATAAACGATGAATGTACGGCCTAAATGCGGATTCAATTAGTCGGTGGGTATTTATCAATTTTTAGTCGGGCGGGGGTAATATTTAATGCATTTATCGACGGGCTATTTCACTTGAATTCCTGTTTGAACTGCTCTGGGTTCGATTTTAATGCAGGGATGATGATCCTCCCGCGTCATTACATCCTATACTCGTCTTATTAGCACTTGGCCGACCTATAAAGTCCTCCACCTTGCCAAACCCGCCATCATTCATCCGACTGATCACTCACCCCATTGCCTCCTGTGAAGGTTCACCACCACCTTACCATTTTTGACCATGACAAATCTGATGGTGACTTCCGTTTTCAGATGTTAGAGCCGTATAGGACGCCACAACGTGCTCTAGGCGTCACCAGGCGAACCCTGGAGACGCGCGCGTTTCGCTATTCCAGCATGCTAAAGCGGGATGTGGTAGATATATAGTTCGGCGGTAATATATATCTAACTAGTGAGATAAACCCTGAGATAAGGGTTACGGAATCAAAACGGAAAAGTGTGTCTTGATAAAGAGAGATATAACATAAATACCTAACGGGTGTTTCCCGTCTACTGGTGACGGTCACCCAGCCTACTATAGGAAGTGACATGTGACAGTTTCGGGTGTCACAGTGTCAAATCCAGCACACCACCTAGGGTGGTGACCGGAGCTAGTAGTGAAACGAAGCGACAAACTCCCTACTTAACTTCAGGAGGAAACTGTAGCACAGCTGGGGGCCTGTACTCTTGGTCAGGGCGGTCCCAGTTAACAGCAAAGATTGTCAGATACAGCTGCTAGGTGCTAAAACCCTAAACACAGCTCAAATTTAGAGAGCTCTTCCGCACATCTAGAAAGCCAATCACCGGCTAATCTCTAGGCAGGCACGGCGCAAGCAATCTCAGCCACTAGAGGTCCCCGGAACTGGCCGGCCAGCCCGGAGCAGCGTGAGGTTGAGGTAGTTGCCGGCCCCCGGGGCCGGTGGGAAATTGTGCTAGGAGGCAAGCACAAGAGCAAGAAAAACGGCTAAGTATAAAACGCAGGAGTACTCAGTACGGAGTACAGTAGGACCGATCAGAATGATGTTGATGTGAGGGGCCTAGACTGTTGTACGGAGTACTCAGTACAGTTGAGTTATGGAAAGAGTTCCTGAATGTATAAGAACTCTAAGAGTAACCCGTTTCGGGGAGATGAACTGAACTGAAAAGTATAACATAAAAGTAAAGAGCCGTAACTGCTGTATATTGTGTATTGAAAGCATGCACTGATAGCAAAAGCATAACTATATAGATTTACGAAACCGAAGTCTTGTAGTTGACCAAGCGTAAGCATACCTCGTGCGGTCGTTTAATAAGTGTAGAATAGTATAAGTCCGAAACCGTAAAGAAGAGAAGAAGTCAAGGTGTAGACTCCTACAAAATGGTAATTAGTTCGTGTTTTCACGTTGCTTCCTTGTCTTTCTTGCGCAAATTCTGATCAACCCGCCCCGCCTTGTGCGATTAGTTAGCGAGTACTTGCACTACGAAATCGAGAATGCCTGTGCTCTCGTTCTTGTTGCGCGGTGGTGTGTGGGATTGATGGTTCCAGGTTGCTTGGAGCCGCGTCGGTGTGGAGAAATCTAGCTCGACGACAATCTTTTAAGGTGCGAGCGTTGCCTTAGTCCTAGCACGCATACACGCATAGCACGCATATCCGTGCTTTTGGGCTCGCAGGTGCGGGGAAACCAAATCGCCTCCGTTTTTCGGCAATTCCGGCCCTTCGCGGCGGAAGCGCTGCGCAAATTTTTCAATTTTGCGTAAGCCTTTGCTGAAATTCGGGGTTGGTTCGGGATTTCCCCTACCTTTAATTTGGCCTTCTAGTCCCCCCTATTCGGGAATCTCCGCGCTTCGGCCGGTGTGCTTACTTGTGCTCGCGCGCAAGTGGCGTATTCCTGGGATCGGGTGCTAGTTGCCACACCAACCGCTTTTCGATTGGTTAAATTGCGAGCGTGCAACGTTTGATGTCCCCCATGGGGCTTTAGCTTTCTAGGATCTTCCTTTCCGGAAATCTCCGCGCCTCGGCCGGTGTAGCCACTTGTGCTCGGGCGCAAGTGGTAAATTTCTAGATCGGCGGGTTCTAGTTGCCACGTGTGTCGTGTACACTTTCGGCTTTAGCTAAATTGGATCTCACGCATAGCACGCATACTATGCCCATGTATTCAGATGAAGAGGAATGCCTCGGTCGGTCGGGCCGGCGTGGGGGGGGTCGGGCCGGCGCCGCCCCCGGCTCAGCCGTGGGGTCCGGTCGGTCGGGGTCTCGCGCTGCGAGGCCTGTCGGTTGGCCCAGGCTCTGGGGAGTTCTGGGGCGCAGCAGGCGGGTCAGACAGCCGGGATTGGCGCTCCCGTGAGAGGGGGGGGGGAGTGCGGCGCGCGCTTGCGCGCCAATACGGCGGTGAGGCCCTCGAGGTTACACCGGCGCGCACGCCCCGGAGAGCCCCTCCAGGGTTGTCTGGTGGGCCCCCCAGGGCCTCGCCACCAAAAGCCCCTTCACCAGCGAGGGTCAGTGGAGCTGAGCCAGTGTCCGAGCTCGCATTGAGCTCGGCGCTACGGCAGCCGGCGCGCCGGAAGCGTGCGTCGCCCGAGGCTCCGGCACCGCCGGCGGCAGGCGCCGGCTCCGGGTCGGACTCGGACCGCTCTGCTAAGGGGTTGAACCCCTCGGCAGCTCCCTTCTCCCCACTCCCTGCGTCCAGCAGGAGTGCGAGTAGTAGGGTCGTCCGTCGGGAACCGACGTCGGGACCGGCAGCGTCCTCCCTCTCTTCCCTCGTGGGGAGCGAGCAAGGGAATCTCATCAGTGCCCCAGGGCGCTTTGAGGTTTACCGAGCCAGTGACTGGAGTCCCCCGGCAGAAGGGGAGTCTGATGATGTCCGGCGCCCAGAGCAGCTAGACGTCGTCCAGTCACGGGGGCGCGAGTCTCGCATCCAGCCCAATCCGGCTTGGCGAGGAGAGCGACGTCAATCCATGCTCGCATTGGCCCTCCGTCAATGGAGCACCTGGGCGCTGGAATTCAGCGCAACGACGTGCGAGAGTCTCCCTGCCATCTCGTCAGCGCGCAACAGCGCGGCTTGCGTGGGTCGCATGGAGGGCCAGGACGGACCAGTCAGCGCATCAGCGCGAGCTCCAGCGCCTGGCATTCCAAGCGTGGAATGACGTCACCCAACAGGTCGCCCAACTTCAGGGCCTGTTTGACAAAGGCAGTCGGCGCCGGGTCGAGTCCGCTTTCGCAGCATGGCGCCAGCATGTCGTCCAGACACAGGGTCTGTGGCGCAGAGGCAGACGTCAAGCTGGAGCTGTCTTCATGGCATGGCACCAGCAGACGATGCTCGCCAAGGAGAGGAGCACCTGGTGGGTTGGAGCCCGGAGACACCGGATGACCCAGATGGGCAGGAGGTGTCTTCGCGAGTGGCGCCGGCTCCCCAGGACGACCCCAGTCAGCTCGGACTCGTCCCAGGGAACGAGTGCTCGGCGTCCGGTAAGGAAGGCGGGAACCTCATCCGGTGTCAGCTCTTGCTCGGATTCCGACCAGAAGTCCATGTGGCAGGACATCCGTCGAGGCCTAAAGCGCCTAGGGAAAGACCACCCGCTGTCAGGGCTAATGTGGTTCCAGCTCGAGGACTATGGGCTCTCCGAGGACGGCGCTTATCGTCTGGAGATCCACCAGCAGTCAGTCTCCGAGTCCAGGGTGTTGATGCAGCAAAAGCGCGAGGACCCTCACAACTCCCTTGGGAGGTGTAGATTCTCTGTCTTTGCCATCAACGCCGGCAGACCAGGGGAGCTGGTACGCCAAGGGGCGGACCTCCAGGAGGTAAGGAGAGCGGTCGTCGCGGCCGTCAGAATGAGCGGCCGCACCCGGAAGTCACACAGGGGTCTTAGGAAGTCAGGTGCAGCACCTCCGAGTTCCGCAGCCCCCGGTGGGAACTGGTCGAACCGGTTTGCTCCCCTCGCGTCCTCATCGGAGGAAGAGCATCCCGCGGAACGTCCGAGGCCCAGGACTCAGGCGCCTAAGCCGAGCGGCCCCAGTCGCCCGGTGCCTCGCACCCGGAAGCCCAGTCGAGCACCATCGGCCCCGCACCCCGGTCCGACTTCCTCAGGGAACACGTCGTCGTCCCCGGAGTCCACTTCGAGCAGGAACAGTCAGGACCTGCAAGAGCTGAAGGAAGCCTGGCAGAAGGAGTCGCAAGCTCGGGAGGCGGCTGCCGAGGCTCGCCTGGAACAGCTGTCTCGGCAACTCCAAGAGAGTCAAAGAGCTGCCGAGGAGCGCAGGATCTCCGATCAGCGCGCTGCCGAGGAACGCAGGGTCTCCGAGCGACGCGCTGTCGAAGAGCGCTGGGCTGCAGACCGGCTGGCCGCAGAAGCCCGGGAGACTGCCCGGCAGTTGGCTGTCGACGAGAGCGTCGCTCAGCAGGTAGCCGCCGAGGAGCGGCGAGCGGCAGCCGAGGCCCAGCTGGAGGAGAGGCTGCAGGCGGTCATAGAGTCACAAGTCCAAAGGCTCGCCCTGGTTCAGGCTTCGCCCCCAGGGCCCGTGGAGTCAGACGCTCGGGGGCCCTCAGCGGCAGCGTCGAGTCCGGTTCAGGAGACGCCCATCTCCCGAGAGGGACATGAGCTGGTAGAGCCGACTTCCGTCGTCACCTGTGACGTCGAAAACCGGGACGTTCAAAGCCCTCCGGAGGAGTCGCGCGCGGACGTGACAGCGTCTCCACCGCACTCATGGGACTTTATTTCCCTTCCTATACGGGTCTGCGACGCCCTCCGGAAACACGTGGTCGGGTATGCCAACTCGGGGATCGACGCCCAGCGCCTGTTTTACGACGCTGCTCGTAGGTATCGCGCCCTTGGTCAGGTCGCCGGGTGCTTACACCCTTCCAACCAGATCAGGCAGTGCCTGAAGGCAAAGTTCTCGGACGAGAACAGGGTCCTCGGGGCCCAGGTGATTCACAGTCTCACGACGGCCTTGGCGTCCGTCGCAGAGAGCTGCGCTCGGTGTGGGTGCGGGCACGAGGAGAGCCCGGTGCGTATGTGGGCGTGTCAGGCAAGCGCTAAGAGAAGTGTGGTGGCGTTCATGAAAAAGGTGTACCTGCCGGTGTGTGGGTTTTGCGCCGCGGACGTGTGGCCCGGTGCTTTCGACCACTTTCCGGTTGTGATGCCACCTCCGATTCCTAAGGCGGCAGACACGCCAGAAGACGGGGGGGGGATGGTCCCTCAACTGGAGCACTCGGAGCCAAACGAGCTTTCGGAGATGCCCGGTGCCGGCAGTCATGGTGGTCCTGGTGGCTCGGGGAGCGGTGACCCTGGAGGGCCGGGAGGCCCGGGGAGTCCGGACGAGGACCCTGGCAGCGATGGCGAAGACGGGGATGGCGACAGCCAGTTCACCTTCTCGTCCTCCTCTCGTTACAGGGAGCCCCGGAGCCATTACAATCGTAAGGACGAGCAGCACGCTCTCAAGGAGGCCACCAGAGCCATGGAGAAGGCAGTGGACAAATACCACACAGAGGTGGAGGGGTCGTCCCACGTCTTTGGTCGGCTCCTCCGATTTGTTCGGCAGGTCAGGGAGGTTCGGGAGCTGGAGCCGGTGCGCTACGCCATGGAGATGGCGCGTCTGGGACCACTAGAGAGCGGGGGTGAGGAGAAGGTGTTGTCGGACCACTCCCTGCTGTCAGACGTGGCCAGACACTGCTTCGGCAAACTCAGCTCCGAGTACCGCGAGCTTTCTTCGGTGTTGACGGAGGCTCGGGAAGGTAAGAACCTCACCCTGGACGTCATAGTGGTCCCCTTGGCGCAGCTGGTGATGCCCGACAAAGGGGAAATGGCGTCGATCGGTCCGTTCCTGCGTCGCGTGCGTCAAAGTCAGGACAGACAGACTCGCACGGTCCGCGAGTTCTGGGACGGGGTGCACCTTGCTCACGACATCGTGAGCATGCTGGCTGCCCACGAGCTCACCTCTCCGGTGCCGGAAGAGGAGCGGCTGGAGATATTCCTTACGGGATTGATACCGGAGATAAGGAGGAAGGTCTTCCTTATAGCCGAGAGGAAAGGCGCTTCGGTCCTGACTCTGAGCCGGACGGCCAGTAAAGGCCGCCACGAACTCCTGACTTGGGCCATAGAGGCCGAGCGGGAGTTGCGGCAGAGCCAGGATAAGACGAGCCGCTCGGTCCAGCTGCTGGCCCACGTAGATGTCACGGAGGAGCTGCTAGCCATGGCGACATCCGCCGGCGCTCCGACACCCACAGGGCAACGACTCGGCTCCCCAGAGTACGAAGGCTGCCGTCTGTGCAAGAGCATGGACCATTATGCCCGCGACTGTCCGCAGGCGAGCCAGCGCCCGAAGGAGTGGGCCAAGTGCCTCCTGGAGGACACCCTGGCGTTGATAGGGGACGAGTCGGTGGAGGAAGCTTTGGCTGCCATCGGTTTGGATTTTGTCCAGGAGGACGCTCCCCAGCCCGGGGCGTCCTCCCCGCGGTAAAGGGCGCGGGCCCCGTCACTGCGGGGTCAGGGGGACAAAAGGGCCCCGCGCCGGCGTCCACAGCGATGCAGGTGCTGCATGATAGGTGGAGAAGGTGTGGGAGACACCTTAGTGGCAGCGCCAGGCGCCACCTCAAGAGCCAGAGTCGAGTCGAGAGGTATGAGCAGGAAAATTTAGACATGCTAGCCGCCACCCGCACGGAAAGCCCAGAGCCTCCTGAGCGGGAACAGGTCGAGCAGCGCGTCCAAAGAGAGCAGGCAAACTTCTGGAAGTCCGCCAGAACCCCGGCAACCGCCTCAGTTCCGCGTCCCGAGGAGCCGTGGGAGCTGCTCTGTTGGATCACCGGTGCGGACACCCGGGGTAAAAACCGGTCGAGCCACACAGTTGAGCCACGGGCAGTCTACCAACAGCACCTGGAGAACCAGGGGTCGGATGTTGCGAGTGTTCGCGGGCACTGGAAGTTCAGAGCTCAGCGTTTACCCCCCAGAGTTAGGAAAGCCTTTCAGGCCCAGCAGCCAAGTGCTCGCCTGCGTTCCGCCATCAGGGCGCTAGAAAGGTATCTAAAGCTGGAAGAGTCGGAGGTCCGGCCGGTCAAGTTCCTTGCGCTTTGGAGGGCAGGGCAAAGGCGGATGAGCCAGAAGCTTGGACCCACGACTAGTAAGCCCCAGTTGAATCGAGAAGAGTTAGATAAGCGCTTGAAGCGGCTCGTCAGGGTGCGCGAGTTCAATCGCCGACGCAAAGCCATCTTGGATCAGGAGTTCGGACGGTTTGTTCGCGTTGCCAAACCCAAGCCTGCCGAGGGAGAAGAACTCTCACCACCAGAGAGAACTTCAAAGCCCAGTCGGCCGTGGTTGACCCGAAGCAGGGCTCGCCAGGCTTTGGGCCCGAAACGCAGACCATGGCTGACTCCTGACGACAAGGCGCTTCGAACCTCTCGATTGCAGCGCAGGTACGAGTTGGAGGATAGGGACCCGGCTTCTACCTCAACAGAACGCCAGGCGGACTTCCACGCCTTCGTAAAGGAGGAGTTGGAAAGGGAGAATAGGGAACTTCAGCAAGACAATGAGCTGATGCACCGGGACGAGCAAGTCAGAAAGCACATAGCGGCTAAACTGGCTGCAGCGTCAGTCCAAGGCGCGGTGTCCCCCCCAGACTTCCCAGAGCGCAGCGCAGTTCAGAAAGCAGTCGCCATCGGCCTGCTGGCGGACGCGTGTACTTACTGCCTCCCGGACTGTGACTCCGACGCAGAAACGTCAGTCACCCGCCTGGACTGCATAATGCAGGACGGCGATATCAGTCCGAGCTGGTGTGAGTCCCTGGCAGCGGTGTCCTCGATGGGAGCGCGCCCGAGGAGTTTCGACAGGCACAGTCGCACACCGACGTTGTTGCTGTTTTGGGCCTGGATTGCGGGCGTCAGAGTCAAGGTGTTAGTGGATTCGGGAGCATCCACCAATATCATCGCAAAGAGTACACTGCAGAAGCTCTCCGGCGTCAAGCCGGTGCGCCACGAGCAAGCCATGCGGGTTCGAGTGGCTGCCGGCACCACATATGATGCTAATTCCTGCATCAGGCCCAAGCTCCTTGCTGAGACGTCGAAGGGGTCTTACGGCCAGCAGGTTGAGCTTCGGGTAATGCCACTCGACCTCAAGGTGGACGTCATCCTGGGGGGTCCTTGGCTGGCGAACCTTTCCCCGGTTACGCTGGATTATAAAAACTGGGGTTCGGTCCGGTTCACCAAGGGCAGGGAAGAGGTCGTCATCACCGGCTGTTCGCCGGGGTCACCGGACCCCAGTCGGTCCAAGGACACGGCAATGGCACTGGTGCAGGGAGTCCTTTTGAGCCAACGTCGAGCTCGCCGGGACCTGCGGACCCTCCGAAACAGAGAGGAGCAAGCTTTCGTCGTCTACCTCGGCCCCGATGGGACTTTTGGCGCGTTGGCCTGCAACAAGGGGGGGGGAGACTCCGACGACGACGAGGATTCCCCCAACGATGTTGTAGCAGGCCTAGCGTCAGAACCCTCCTCCGGGTCCGAGGATAGTGAAGTCAGCGTGCGTCCCAGCGCAACGGTGCCGGACGGAGCTGAGGAGTCTGAGGGGCCGGGAGGGTTGGTCTCGGACAGTTCCGAGTCCGGCTATAGTGACGTGGAAGGAGCGTGTCATTTGCAGAGAGTAGGGGCGGTGGTCGAGGATATTAGGCCACAGGGATTTGCGAGTACGGTCGACGAGGCCGGGGATCACCCTGACCCTCTCAGCTTTTTCGCTAGCAAACAGGAGGCGAACGGAGCATTTGCGTTGCTTCCGCCAGCGGTGCGTAGGCAGGCGATAGAGGATCACGCGGCCGGGAAGCCACCCACCTGGCACGCGCAGGCAGCCGCGGCGCTCCAGCAGGGCCGGGGTCTGGTCGCGGAGCGACGACCCCGAGCACGGCGTAAGCGAGTGCGTTGGCGTGACCAGGTCGCAGCAGTCGGTCAGCCTGGTGCTGAAAGTGGCCCCTCCACCGAGCAGCCACCGGGACCAAAAGTCCCCACTGTCCCGAGTCCTCAGAGTCAGAAGTCGCGAGCCTCGGCACCAGTCCCGTCGCCAGCTCCGCAGACCACAGACCCGCCGGTACCGGCCGCCCCGCCAGGTACTACCTCGCCGCCAGCCCCACAGACTGCTCAGGCCTCCCCGGAACCGCCGGAGGACGAGATAGACGAGACGGTGTCGCCGGAAATCTGGCAGCAGCTTAGGGACCTGGAAAAGGAGTTCGCAGATGTCATTTGCACAGAGTTGCCGGAATCAGTCCAGTCAAGGGAATTCAAGTCCGGCGTCCGGCTCAGGCCAGATTGGAATGGGAACGCCTTGCACCGGCGAGGGTACAAGCTGTCGCAGGAGGAGTTGCGGCAACTCCGGCAACTGCTAGATGAGCTCTTAGCCAAAGGGTACATACGACCCTCGGCCTCTCCGTGGGGCTGCCCTGTGCTGATGGTCCCCAAGCCGAGTAATCCCAAGGAGTTGCGTCTAGTCATTGACTACAGACAGATCAATGAGATCACAGTCAAGGACAAGTACCCCCTCCCGGATGTCCAGAGTCTCTTAGATGATCTACAAGGGGCTACCGTCTTCTCTACGATGGATGCCCTTTGGGGATTTTGGCAGGTCCCTATGAAAGCAGAGGACGTGGAGAAAACCGCAATGACTACGCACTTTGGAGCGTACGAGTGGTTGGTCATGCCTATGGGATTGTCAAACTCCCCAAGTACCTGGCAAAGGATGATGCAACAGTACCTCGGGCACCTACCCTTTTTCAGAGTATTTGTAGATGACATCATGATTTTCTCGGCTGAGGTTCCGGGTAAGAGCGCCCATGAGGTACACCTCGACCACCTCCGCCAGGTCCTGGAGGCATGCCGAAAGAATTCAGTCTACCTCAAAAAGTCGAAAGTCAAATTGTGCAAGCGATCAGTCCGGTTCCTAGGGCATGTGGTGGATCGGGATGGATGTCGTCCACAGCAGGATAAGGTTGCGTCGGTACGCGATTGGCCAGACCTAGAAACTGTCACACACGTGCGACAGTTTCTGGGCATGTGTGGCTTCTACCGGAGGTACATCGAGAACTTCGCAGATATCGCGTACCCGTTGACCCGCCTCACCAAATCCGGCGTGGACTGGACCTGGGGCGAGAATGAAAAGGCAGCATTTAAACAGCTAAAAACTGCCTTGATCTCCTCCCCAGCCTTGGCCCTACCTGATCAAAAGGGTGCAGCAGACGGTTCCAGACCCTTCTTTGTGCAGACAGATGCCAGTGGAGTAGCACTAGGGGGTGTACTCATGCAGGATCAGGGACGAGGTTTACAGCCCTTGGCCTTTGAAAGCCGGCAGTTCTCCAGCGCAGAGCAGAACTATCACGCTGGGGAACGGGAGCTTTGTGCCATCCATCACTGCACCACGGTCACCTGGAGACATTATCTGATTTTCACATCATTTAAGCTCATGGGAGACCATAAACCCCTTCAGTGGCTCTTCGCCCCAGCTAGGGAGCTCAGCCGACGTCAGGCTCGCTGGCGGTACGAGGACTTGGTAGAGGTAGGAGTCCATCAGATGGAGCACGTGCCAGGGCGCTGTTTAGTAGTACCAGACGCGCAGTCCCGGCGACCAGACTATCAGGAAATGTCAGCCAGAGAAGGGTTGAAGGAAAAAGGGATTGTGGATCGCGCCACGGATGGGCCCAGAGACTCCGCACCGGCAGGCAAGGGGTCCGAAGAGGACGAGGATCCTACCTCTGTCCTCGGGGCAGTGGATCGCACCACCGATGGATCTGATGGACCCGAGTACTCTGAGCCGAAAGGAAAGAGATGCGAAGGGGACGAGGATCCCACATCTGTCTTAGGCGCCACCTTCGAGTATAGTGATTCCGAGGACGAGTCCTTCCCTCCCACCAGTCCAGCACCGGTCATTGGTGAGCTCACCCATCTGAATGGGCTCACGTGGGTAGAGTCGCCGGCCCTTTGGTTGGACGCAGCTGCCACCCTAGCAGTAGGCGAGAAATCCTTGAGGGATGCCGAATCGCTAGCAGTCATGACCAGAGCAGACCGAGCTAGGGAACAGGCCACAGCAGAAGTCCAGAGTCACCCGAAGTTCCCCCACCCTGAGGCCCAGAGTCATCCAAAGGCGGCCGGAAAGGTACCTGAGCCCGTTAAGCCCCCAGAAAGTAGCTCCCACTACGACCAGGTCGTAGATCGCCAGGACTGGAAGCTGATCAGGGAGCGCTTTGAGGAGATAGCAGCCCAGTACGGGGTGTTTGACGTTGACGCGTGTTGCGACTCCATGGGCGTTAACCGGCAGGTTGACACCTATTGGACCGATTGCTTGAAGGAAAAGTGGCGCAGGAAACACGTTTGGTGCAACCCCCCTTACACGAAGGATTCAGACTTGATAGAAAGAATTCTTCGGCATTTCCTTGCTGAGTGGCGCGCCGATCCGGAAAACACCTCGGCGATGTTCCTTCTGCCAGACTATGACGCCCCCTGGAGGCGGTTGATTCACCCCAAGTATAGGCTTCATCCGGTCAAAGTCTTTGACACGAAGGACGAAAAAGGTCGTCCCAACCACCTCTTCGAGTCCCCTGATGGAGGTCGACCCCCGCTGCGCTGGCCGGTCCTTCTGGTGTGGGCCCCAGCAGCCAGCAGGGCAAAGCCCCGAGCGCCGCCTGCGCGAAAGGACAGTGAGGCAGAACCCGACGAGCCTTTAGTCACTACAGGGGTTGCAGCAAAGGCCAGGGCAGCGTCAGGACCACTGAAGGCTGATGAGTTCGTCCGCGCCTTGCAAGCGGAATACGAACGCGGCCCGTACCTCAGCTCGTTGAAGGAAGAACTGATCGCAGCCCCGCATCAGAGGACAGACACATTTCGCATGGTAGACGACATGATATGGCGAGTGGCAGAAGGGCGGTATCAGCTAGTGCTAGCTCAGGATTCCCCCCTCAGAGAGCTGGTGATGCGCGAAGCACACGAGTCCCCGGCAGCAGGGCACACAGGAAGGGATAAGACACTGGACAGAGTATCCCGTCGCTTTTGGTGGCCACGCATGAGCAAGGATGTCACCGACTGGTGCAAATCCTGCGTTGTGTGCCAACAGACCCGGCCACGCAACGGGTATCCAGACGGTCAGCTTAACCCCCTGCAAGTCCCAGTAAGACTGTGGCAAGTGGTTAGTATCGACTTCGTCACTGGGCTGCCCCGCACAGAGCGAGGGTACGACGCGTTTGCTACCTTCACGGACAAGTTGTCAAAGATGGTGCACGTAGTTCCCATGCTTTACGCTGACAGCTCAGCTGCACAGATCGCGCGCATGTATTTCGACCAAGTGTGGCGTTTGCACGGCGCTCCCATGAAGATCGTCTGTGATCGGGACTCCCGCTTCAGGGATGAGATGCATCTCGAGCTACATCGGTTGATGGGAGTCCAGGTTGCCTCTACCACGCCGTACCACCCACAAGGTGATGGGCAGGCAGAGCACACAAACCACACGGTCGAACGCATGTTGCGCGCGTACGTCGACGCCAACCAGCACGATTGGGATTTATGGTGTACCCCGGTCGAGTACGCCATTAATGACTCTCGTTCCGCCGTCACGGGATTCACCCCTTTTGAACTGACGTATGGTCACGCTCCGGCCTCTCAGCTGGACTTCTTCGTGGAGGCGGCACTTGCATCACGGAGAGGCCGAGCTAAGGGGGGGAGGGGCGCAGCAGTAAAAAAGGGTACAGCCCACGAGACAGCCCGCCAATTTGTTCGCCAGTTGCAGCTCGCTAGAGAGAAGCTGCTCTTAGCTCAGCAGCAACAGATCGCCCAGTACGACGCGCGTCACAAGTCCAGGAGTTACGCAGTAGGCGATGAGGTTTGGGTGGATGCCACGCACCTCACCCAGCCGGGCGACCGCGGGTTGCACAAGAAATTGCTTAAGAAGCGCCTTGGGCCCCTTCGGGTGCTGGAAGTCTTTCACAGCGACAGGCAGATGGCCCTTCCCGCGAGCGATAGAGGCGCACCGTCGGCCTATAGGTTGCAGACGCCTAAGCAGTGGAAAGTGCACGATGTGTTTACCGTGGACCGGCTTTCGCCAGTAGAGCCGGGCAGCCGCTTCGTTGAGAGAGCTAAGGAGATTCCCCCTCCTCCGTTGGACGTCAGCGGGCGCAAGGAAACCCACGTCGAGAGGGTGGAACGTTCGCGCACGCGCCAGCGCCAGGGCAGGAGGTGGACAGAGTACCTGGTCAAGTGGACAGGAATGCCCCGCAGTGAGAACGAGTGGAAGACTCGAGAGGATCTGGAGTGGGACGGAGCCGGCAGGCCCGGTGTTCCCAACCGAGCGTTGTTGGAGTTTGAGAGGATCGAGGCTAAGAGAGTGGAGCGAGAGAAGCTTAGGGTCCGTAAGAGACGCGACGAGTCCGCAGGAGCGGTATGGACCACGCTATCGGAGGAGCTCAAGGTAGACGGAGCAATGCCATGGGTGCCAGAGGAGAGGTTTGATGAGGAGGTAGGAACTTTCGCGAGAGTATCTGCTCAGAGCACCCTGCCGCCAGTCAACGGAGCCGCAGCACTTGAGAAGGAGCCAGTCGGCCAGTCTAAGATTCTTGTATTGTTTTGTGGGACCGGGTCAGTCGAGAGGCAGTTCACTAAGCAATTTCCCAACAGCGAAGTAGTTGCTGTAGACATTCAGCCCAAGTGGGGCCCCACACATTGCGAGGATATCATGCGATGGGACTATCGACAGTTCAGACCAGGACACTTCGACGTAGTCTGGGCTAGCCCACCTTGCACAGAGTACAGCCAAGCGAAGACGGTAGGCATCCGAGATTTGCGTGCTGCGGACAGGCGAGTTCGTAGGACATTGGAGATCATCCGGTACTTGAGGCCCGAAGCATACTTCATTGAGAACCCGAGGGAAGAGAGCCCCACGGGTTGCACACGCGTCGCTGCATGAGCAATCTACCAGCTCCGCACCTCGTCACGTACTGCAAATACGGGACCGCATACAGGAAGCCCACGCACATCTGGACCAACGTTCCGTTGCGCACACCCTTGCGAGTGTGCGATTCCGATACGCCTTGCGAGTTCTTCCGGCAGCACGGTAGGCACGAGAAAGTAGCGCAAGGAGGGCGCGCGATGAGAGCCGGAGGTGTGTTCGCGAAGGGCATGGGAGCGCGGGAGAATTTGTATGGGATTCCGTCAGCACTGTTAAAACAGCTTTTCCACAACCTGACCCTACATGAAGAGGTGCATGCGTTCCTGTCTGAACTGCTTGTCAGGGAGTATCTGAGCGAGATGAGCGTTTTAGTCCAGTCAGCTGTTGTTGAGAGTGACCCGCCCGAGTTTGAGCCGGAACCGATAGCGTTAGCGGGAGTGCGAGCGGAGGTGACGATCATACCTGAGGGCGGATGGGAATCTGACGCGAGTGGTCTTAGCGATTGAGAGCGTTGGGGAGCGTCGGGAAGAGCGGTGGCTCCGGCCTTGGCGAGACCAGGCGGCAGGTGAGAACCTGGGTAATCCATCCGAGAGAGCAGTGGCTCTAGCCTCGGCACAGCCAGGCAACAGGTGGAAATCTGTATAATCCATTTGAGCAGTGGCTCTAAGCCTTGGTATGACCAAGCGGCAGGTGAGAACCTGGGTAATCTATCCAAGCGAGCAGTGGCTCTAGCCTCGGCGCGACCAGGCAACAGGTGGAAATCTGTATAATCCATTTCACGAGAGCATTGGCTCCGGACCTGGCACGACCGGGCAGCAGTTGGAGATCTGGGTAAAAGCTCTAGCACTCCGAGGAGGCGGTGAAGGTTTAAAAACCTTTCCTCCGGGCCGGCATCCCGAGAACTGTCAGGTAATTGGCAAACCTATTGTCATCCCCTGTAAGTGTACCGTGTTGGGAGGTTTAAAACCTTGAGCGTGGTAATGGATGTGAAACCTTGAGCCTTGGGGGAGCCTGGTAGTGCAGATGGCAGACCGGTGAGAGGCCGACCCTTGTGCTTAAGAGGTCGATCTCCTTATTGCGGTGTGTCTTGGGAAGTGTAATGTCATCCCAGACAACAGGCGGCTGAGACCTGTATAATCATCCTGAGCAACAGTAGAAGATCTGTATAAAAACTTTACTGGTCCGACGTGGTCGGCGTGGACGTGACCTTCCCTAAGGGGGGGGGGAGTTGTGCTAGGAGGCAAGCACAAGAGCAAGAAAAACGGCTAAGTATAAAACGCAGGAGTACTCAGTACGGAGTACAGTAGGACCGATCAGAATGATGTTGATGTGAGGTGCCTAGACTGTTGTACGGAGTACTCAGTACAGTTGAGTTATGGAAAGAGTTCCTGAATGTATAAGAACTCTAAGAGTAACCCGTTTCGGGGAGATGAACTGAACTGAAAAGTATAACATAAAAGTAAAGAGCCGTAACTGCTGTATATTGTGTATTGAAAGCATGCACTGATAGCAAAAGCATAACTATATAGATTTACGAAACCGAAGTCTTGTAGTTGACCAAGCGTAAGCATACCTCGTGCGGTCGTTTAATAAGTGTAGAATAGTATAAGTCCGAAACCGTAAAGAAGAGAAGAAGTCAAGGTGTAGACTCCTACAAAATCATGCGTAGACGGAATTGAGGAATTGTCGATCTCTGCCGCGGAGTCCCCAGAGGCCGGCGCCTCGTCATCGGACGAGTACGGCGGTGGCGGGTAAGGTGGTGAAGGCGGAACCGGTGGATCGGGATCCACGAGCTCTGGCGGCAGCGGGAGAGTGCCGTGAGAGCGGAACCCCTGTCGTAGCGCCCGAAACCGCGCATGCCTCCGCGACGGTATAGCACTCGGCACCGCACCACCCATCGCGTCGCCAAGATTGTCATGAGACGGCGCAGGTGGTGAAGTCGTCGCAGTTGGGACCGCGGAAGCAGCCCACGCAGCACCACCGACCGGCGGAGCCGTGCATGCGTGTGCATCGGAACCACCGACACCGGAAACGGTGTGCGGTGCGGCGGTAGCACAGATCACGAAAAGTGCACACACCAAAGATGAGGTAAGGAAAGACCCACCAAAGCCCGGGATGCCCCTTCCACAGCCGTACCGCGGCCGCGGCGGTGCAGCCGAGGCATCCTCGTCGTCGCCGTCGTCGCTCGAGATGTAGGCTGCGGGCTCGTAGCCCACCACGCCCTCCGGTGCATCGACCGCGGAGAGCAAGTTCATGCCTACGGGCGGCTCGTCGGGCGCCCCCAACGCAATCCCCGTGCTCTCGATGAAGTCGGCAAACGTGCGGGTGACGGGAGGGCAGAAGGGGTTGGGCGGACCGGTCCATTCCTCGTCGGAGTCAACCGACGCGGGCGGGGAGTGCGCGACCGGTCCCGACACCACCGGCACGTCGGCGGTAACAGTGTTGACGTTGAATGTTGACGCTTCAGCCGTGCGTGCAAACTCGGAGAACTCAGTGACGGCGGACACGAGGGCCTCACCGTCCTCCTCGCAGAACGAGCACGCTGAGAGGTCGGCGAAGATGTCCAGCTTCCCACCCGCGAGCATGCAGAGGGCGTCGAACTCTTCGGCGTCGTCGTGGTCGATGGCATGTTGAAATCTCACGGCCAACACCGAGTTCTCGGCCTCCTAAGCGAAAGCGTAGGCCGAGAGTCCGGTCCGGCCCCCGTTCGGGCAGTCCCGATGCCAATGCCGCGCCCTGCCCTTCGCGCACACCTGATTTTGGCAGTAGGGAACGGTCGCACCGGTGTCGCGATGGAAGGCTACCTTCTTGGAGATGGATTGAGACCAATTGCCCCCCTTGGGGAGCGGCGTGGTCGCGAAGCGGGTCTTGATGCGGCGGTCCGGCTTGTCCGCGCGGGGAGTGTACCCGCGCGTGGACGGCTCGGACCGGTCGGGCGCGACAAATGCGGCCAATTGCCGCTTCAAGTCGAGGACCATCGTCCGCAAGTCCGCGAGCTCACCGGGCCCACCGGAGTCATCGGTGGCCCCTTCCATGAAATGCGTGCCGTGAGAGTACCGGTGTGCGGACGCCGTGGCGGTGCCCGCCCGCACGTGCTCGGAGTAGCATTCACGCACCCATTGTTGGATCGTGAGGAGGTCGTGAGCGGCCCGTTGATCGTGGAGAAGCAACCGTGACACCACCGGTTGGTAGAAGGCGGTGTCGAGGGACTTGATGAACAGCGCCTTCACGTCCTCGTCCAGGAGTGTTGCCCGCGTCCTCGCAGCCTTCAGAGCGGCGTTGAAGTCCCCGATCTTGTCATGCGGGTCCACGCCCGCAGAGACGCGGATGCTCAACATGTCCGCTTGACCCTGAAAGGGGTCACCCGCCGGGATCATGCGACGGGCAAACTCAAGCAGTACGCGCTTACCGTCGGACGGGAAGCTGGAGTGTGAAGAGTCCATCCAGTCCGCTGCGGGCGACGCGGGGTCAACCATCAGCTCGAGCGCGGAGAACAACAAGCCGTTGGCCTCCACACGGACGGGAAGGGTAGCATCGTCCAGCAGGAAACGGGGCGCGAAGCCGATGTCCTCCGTGACAAATGCCGTCTGGAGCGCAGAGACCATCCTGGCGAAGAGCGCGGATGCGTGGCACTCAGTCCCGGAAAATCGCCCGTTCTTGTCCTCGAACAACTTTTGACGAACGGTCTTGGAGACCTTCATGTCGAAGTGTTCCCTCTGAAGTGTGCGCACCGAGGCCAGGAACGTAGCACCCGCTGAATTTGCAGCCGGCTGAGCTGCCGGCGGAGTGGCTGGAATGTTGGCGTGTCTCGCAGCCGCTGAGTCAAAAGTCGTGGATAACGCGCGTCGGCGATTCGCCATGCTAGCGGTGGCTCGAGTAGAAGCAACCATGATGAGAAGGACCGAAGGGGCGGAGTGAGGCAAAGGAACGTGAGAGACGCGACAGTCGTGGGCGGCCAAGCGAAACGTGCGGGTCGCCGATACAGCAGCCGTGAGAGATCAAATAAATCCGGTAAGTCGTGTGGAATAGGCGGCCAATACGCAACGGTGTGGGATCCAACCAGAGAACGCAAACCAGTCCAACGTTAAATCCCGCAAGAAAATTTTCTCTTCAACCGGCGCGGCGTGCCGTAAATCAACCAACAAAATTCAGGCCATACCCGTGACTGCCGGCGTTCTCACGCGCGGAGCGCCTCACTCCATCCCAGGCGTCCGAGCTTAGCCACTCATAGTGGCAATCTCGCAGTGGCTAAATAAAACGCAAGTGGGGCCAAACCTGGTAGATATATAGTTCGGCGGTAATATATATCTAACTAGTGAGATAAACCCTGAGATAAGGGTTACGGAATCAGAACGGTAAAGTGTGTCTTGATAAAGAGAGATATAACATAAATACCTAACGGGTGTTTCCCGTCTACTGGTGACGGTCACCCAGCCTACTATAGGAAGTGACATGTGACAGCGGTTCGGGTGTCACAGTGTCAAATCCAGCAGGATGCACGGACCGGATTCCGACAAGATGAGTATGTTGCTGAACCATTTTCGACCATGCCAAATCCGATGGCGACGTCCGTTTTCTGCAGATGTTAGAGCCGTACAGGACGCTACAACGTGCTCTAGGCGTCACCAGCGGGCAAACCCCAAAGACGTAGACGTGCGTTTCTGGGGCATGTCATCGGCGATATTTTGAGATCTAGGGTGCATGAGCTTCTGGGGCATGTGATCAGCGATATCCGGGATATGCCATGGGCCGCGCCCATAAGCAAGTGCCGCGAGTGGGCATATCGATGGCGGACCGTATGCCACCACTAAAATGAGCGGTGACCAGAGAAATTCCAGAGCTTCTAGGGCATGCACATCGGCGATATCCCGAGATCTAGGGTACGTGAAACCTTGCAGTGGGTCGGGGGATGCGTGTAGATGATGGGGATGTATCATGGGCCGCATACGAGTGCCGCGGGTGAGAGTAATGGACAAAAACGTACGAAACACCGCGATTCGTGTTAAAATTTGGTCGTGGGCGGTTCGTTATTTCATCGACAAGTTCCGAATTAACTTTTAACTTCCGAATTAAATGATCGTTCCAATTGAATTGACGAGAGACGTAATATACACACACACATATATATATATATATAAGAAAAAGAAAAAGAAAAATGTGACTCTTCCTACTGGAAGCGTGATATTCGAAGGTGCACAAATGTTACGCCTGCCCCTAGTCACATACAATTTCAAGGCGGCTTCTTACTGTTCTTAAGAGCCTTTTCCTTTTCCGATTTGTTGTGCGAGATCAGCATCTTGGTGGCCCATTCCACCGAGATGCTACTGATTTTCTTGAGGAGATGTCACAACAACAAACATGCTGGATTTGACACTGTGACACCCGAACTGCTGTCACATGTCACTTCCTATAGTAGGCTGGGTGACCGTCACCAGTAGACGGGAAACACCCGTTAGGTATTTATGTTATCTCTACTTTTATCAATTACTTTACCGTTCTGATATCGTAACCCTCAACTCAGGAGCTTATCTCTCCAGCTAGATATATGTTACAGCGGAACTATATATCTGACAGGTTTGGCCCCACTTACGCTTTATTTAGCCACTGCGACACTGCCAACATGATTGGCTAAAACCGGACGCTTGGGATGGAGTGAGGCGCTCCGCGCGTGAGAGTGCCGGCAGTCACGGGTATGGCCTAAGTTTTGTGGGTTGATTTACGGCGCGCTGTAGGCCTTTGAGAACATTTTTCTTACGGGACTTAACGTTGGATTGGTTTACGTCTTCTGGTTGGTTGCCACACCGTTACGTATCGGCCGCCTTTGCCACACGACTTCCCGGAATTCCTGATCTCTCACAGCAGCTGTATCGGCGACCCACCACATTTCTTGGCCGCCCGCGACTTCCGCGTTTTCACGTCTCATTGCCTCACTCCGTCCCTCCAGTCTGTCTCATCATGGTCGCTTCCACTAGATCCACCGCTAGCATGGCGAATCGCCGGCGTGCGTTGTCCACAATTTTTGATTCCGTTGCTGCCAGACATGCGAACACGCCAGCGACGCCGCCGGCGGCTCAGTCGGCTGCTAATTCGGCAGGAGCTGCGTTCCTGGCTTCAGTGCGTACCAGGGCTCTATATCGGTTTGATTTTTCGGTATCGATACAATCCGATATCCGGAAAACGGTATCGATAATCGGCATAATCGATAAATAATCGATTATTGGGGCATTTATATGAAATTCGTTATAAATTAACTATGGAACACCGAAACCGTCACGAATCGATAGTTTGATATGGCAATCCGATAATCGGCGATAAATACGATATATCGGTAGTTTCGGTTATCGGAAATATCGATATAGAACTTTGGTGCGTACCCTACAGAGGGAGCACTTTGACATGAAGATCGCCAAGTCCGTCCGTCAGAAGTTGTTCGAGAACAAGGATGGCAGGTTTTCTGGGACGGAGTGCCACGCGTCGGCACTCTTCGCGAAGATGGTCTCTGCATTGCAGACGGCCTTCGTGACCGAGGACCTTGGGTTTGCTCCGCTTTTCGTGCTCGACGACGCGACCTGTCAAGGTTGATATACAACCTTTCAGACTATGCGGCTGCTATTGAACTGTAGCAACACGCGATGATATTTGGTGGGGTATGAGTGCAGTCTCTGGTGTCCAGAAGTATCTGCTCGTTGAGCGCAATGCTCCTCATATACCAATGCCCTCACGCTTCATAAGCGTTACCACCATCGGGTTGTGAACCCGAGGGCATTGGGTGAACTAACAGTATCGGCTGGTCGAATTAGCCTGTTGATACCCGCATGTTGTTCAGGGAAAAAAGGTTTTCGAGGAATAGATTGGTGCTAATCGGGGAATAGAAATTCATAATTTATTCCCCAGAAATGGACGTGTCACACGCACATGCGTCTACTATCACCATTGGGAGTGAGATCGTGAGTTTAGGCTTGGTGACAACACGCGAGACAACACTAAGTATTTTCAGACGTGTTCCCAAAGTGACCAAAAACCGTTCGATTGGCAATCGAACGGTTTTTGGTCACTTTGGTCTCTGGAATTCACGGCCGTGAATATTAAATTAAGGCTTCACTGCACGTCTACCCCACACTGTTTGCGAGTAAATTAGATTAGGAAAACATTTTTCCAACGTTCGCAACGCACATAGATATATCATTTAGACTCCTAGGAAGTTTTTGAGCTCTTGATTGAGCCGATCCGTGGCCGCATCAGCTCAGTTTGCAGTCGCGACTGCGAGCTAAGCTGATAGGCCCTTATAACTTTCATGCACATCGCATAAAAACTCAAACAGCGGAGGGATTCTCGTGCGTTCTAGCGCACGATACTTGGCACCAATATTGCTAACAGCAATATTGGTGCACCCTCAAACGCACAACCTCTGATGTAAGCTATGCGCAAAACGCGTGCTGCACATCATGGGTTTGGGTAAACCGCAAACCCAAACCCAAACATGCCAAACAGCAAAGGGCTTCCCGTGAGTTCCAGCGCACGTGACTTTGCAAAATTATTAGTAAGATATGTATCTTTTAGTTGCCAAAGGCCCAAGGCCTCAAAAGCCTTGTGCACGAAGCCATCAATTTATTTCTTTGGCAGATTTATTGGGTTTGTGTTCGAGTTTACCCAAACCCAATACATGCCAAACTGAAAAGTAATTCCCGTGCGTTATAGCGCGCGAAACTATGCACAAATATTTACAAGACATATATATTTCAGTTCTCAGAAGCTCAAGGCCTGAGATAACTTGTTGGCAAAACCATCAGTTTATTTCTTTGGCAGATCTATTGGGCTTGGGTTCGAACGTTTCCAAACCCAATACATGCTAAACAGCAAACGGCTTCCCGTGCGTTCTAGCGCACGTAACTGCGTAGAAATATTGCCGATATATGTATCTTTGATATATTCGAAGCACAAGGTCTAAGAAAGTCTGTGCGCAAAATGGTTTAACTATTTCTTTGACACAGATTTTAGCTTGCTATTCAAACTCATAAATCTGGGTCAAATAAATAATATGTCAACTTCGCGCACAAGCTATCGCAAACCTTGCACTTCAGAAAAGTGAAATATATACATCTTATCAATATATTTTGCGAAGTTACGTGCGCTTGAACTCACGGGAAGCCCTTCGCTGTTTGGCATGTTTGGGTTTGGGTTTCAAACCCAAAAGGCATCATGCCAGCACGCGGCCATCTTTAATATACTCAACGGCTTGCCATATGCTCTTGAGGGTGCACTGATATTGCTATGAACAATATCACTGTCAAGTTTCGCGAGAAGATTCTCACGAAAACCCCTATTCTGCAAAGCCGCAAGTGGTTGAAACCATCTCACACCGCACCAACTTAGCTTGCAGTCGCGACTGAATGCTAAGCTGATGCGGTTGCGGATGGGGCCAATCGATAGCTCAAACGAAAGGTATTCACCTAATGAAAACAAACGCTTTAGAATCGAATGGTGGAAAAAACTATGCTTCATGCTTCATGCTTCATGCAATAAATTGTTTACAAGAAGGGGGTGTGCCAGACGCAAAATATTGCACACGCTGAACCTCCGCGGTGGACACGAGCGGTGGACACCTACAGTAGTGATAGTTCATAATTGATAGTACAAACGATAAATGGCATGTGACATATAATCTATTCCCCAGAAATGGTCAGAATTTCTATTCCCCATTTAGCACCAATCTATTCCCCGAAAAATAGCCTACCGTTGTTCAGTTCATGCTTGAAGCGAAGACGCGTCCTCTCAGAACAGTTTGTTCTTCAAGAACTTGTCTTGCTTCGCCATCGAGATGCCGTACTCGGCCTCTCGATGACAGATGTCACTCATGGTGAGTGGATGACAGATATTATGACTGTACATGTCATAGTCGACCGTACTGACAATACTCGACGACTGTATGTCATTATAACATATGACATGACATGACATGACATGACATGACATGACATACAGCAATTTCATGACCTAATCAAAAGTGCATTTTCGATGACGACGATGACTCGAAAATTACGCCAGACACTGTGTATAAAATTATTTTCGATCTGACGGTACAATTACATGTACACAGTCATCGGACGCAGATAAATCGGTGTTGGGAAGCTCGAGACAGTTTGAAACTGTTTCTTAATCACTTTCGACTTTCGTTCACTTCAAAATACACCGCTGCTGTTGACCCGGGTCAGCAGCAGCGGTGTATTTTTTATCATATATTATTGCACGACATACCATACAGCATATCACAGTGCATATATGCATACACTCCTCAAGTGCGAACTCATGTCCAACTGCACGTGATCAGCTTCGCCTCCCTTGCGCGAAGATGATCACGTGAGGTGAGCCATCCGCACTACAACGCGCCCGCACGAACAAACGTAGCCACAAACCTGTATTCAAGTAGCTTGTGTCACGCACAATAAAAAAGTTTATAGGTTGCCAGGTTTGTTCATTTCACTTGAGTGGATGAACAATCTACGTGACCTAGGCGACTCCCCGGAATGCCGGTGCTCAAGGAATGGTAGACATTCCTTGACGCAACCATAGTACCGTGCTTGCTTAACACCCGTTAAGCAAGCATAGTGCAAGGCATACGATAAGTTCCAGATAAGTTCAACCGGGTGAAACGCGAATGGCTGCAGATTTCAGCGCTCTCCGCAAACCCAAACCCGATGGCGGCATCCTACCCTACCGGATGCTGGAAAGCGCATGTCCGGACACCGCAGGAGGGTCAAAGGCATACATAAGTCCTCTATATATGCCTTTTTAAAACTACCTACGGTGTCCGAATTTCCCATGATGTTGTTTTTCACTGATTTTCAGAGGCCGCGGCATCATCCGCTCAGCCGGTGTAGCTCCCGTTCCACGTCTCTAGGCCACGTGGCAAAAAACGGACACCGTACAGCGACCCGTTGACGCCTTTTTAGGCTATGGTCAACGGGCCGAAGACTCTCGACCTTGCGAAGTGCGCGAAAAAACTACTTCATAGCTCGCGACAGGTCCGCTGTTGAAGTTTTGAATTCAAGAAATCTGGACGGCAAGAACCAGGTTCTAAAGGAAAAGCAAGGCTCGCGATCGCCGCATTCAGATTCTTGGTCAATTCTGTCACTGTCATGTCCGTCATAGATTATACGTAAATTACAGGATTAAAATTGGAGACAAATTGCTGTATGACATGACATGACATGACATGACATGACATGACATGACATGGTATGACATGTATGACACGTATGACATGTATGACACATATGTCATCGGTCATATCCCTGACAGATCTCCCCTCTTAGAAGAGTTGTGACCTCACAATATAGGGTGCATACCTTTGTATATGTCTTTGATGTCTTTGTTGTTGAGCTGGTACCAGTCTTCTTACACCGATGAGGCGTCCCTCAAGGTGTTTTTAGGATATTGGGGGGAACTGAGTCCACTTTAAACCCTCACCTTAGGCATTTAGCCTTACAGTTCTTAGGATGTAGCCCCCATGAATTGCGTATCGTATTTCAGAGTGACGTTTCAAGGTATCTTCCGAGGTTTACGTTACGGATAGATATAGCGCTGCCGTTCGTATCGTATTTCAGAGTGACGTTTTTACGGCTTTATATAATGCATCCACCTCTTCCTCCCCTCAGAGAGCTTACTCCCCCGAAGTTCACAGGAATACTATGGAGGGTCCCTTTTGGGGGCTTGGTTTAATGCAAACGGAGTGGGCCCTGCTTAACGAGATATCGGAGGGTCTCTATGAGTCCACTTTAAATCCTCACCCGATCTGCCCCAGTGCTCCTTTTATTTTTCGGTCCGGTACGCGCGCACTGACGAACATTTCATAGATTGGATTCGACAACGTACTAATGTGAAATTCGTTTAGTTATGTATGTCAATCATAACTCAGGATCACAACTCCGTCCACCTCAGTATCCGGTAGCTGCGGATTACTGGCCATAAGATCCGAATGACAAACCACGGTCTGGCAAAGGTAGCATAGCAGTTTTTATTTATCCACAGATATGGTACCCGCATGTATGCGTATCTGTGCAAGGGTATGATTTGGTACAAGGCTCACTACACCTTAGCAAGGAAGGATCAATTTCCTGCTTCTTATGCAACATAATGACAGAACATTAAGAGCAAGGTATATAGATGATCGACATGTATTAGTATATATTACAAGAAGTAAGGGCAATAGGCTTAATATAATGTTAGCCTCCATAGGCAGCTATCATGTCTGCTGCATCGATCAGCTCTGTGGCTTTGACCCAGGTGTCATGCTCAGGGTCGTAGTCTGCATATCGCACTAAATAGTACTTGACACCTCTAGTGATCTTATCTGAGAGTATATGTGATATCTCAAACAGTGGTTGCCCTTCTTCGGTGATCATCTGTGGCAGAGGTAAAGGTGCTTGGATTGGGTCATTGTACAGCTCTATTCTGGATACAGGCTGAACCGGATGGATACGAATGTCGAGATCCCCGAAATCTAACTCATAAGCACGTCCATGGCTAAGAACTTTAGATATGGTAAACGGCCCAATGTATGGCTGCTTAAAGTGTCTGCCTGCCTCTGTCAAACCAGTCCATTGAATAAACTCAGTCCGTAGAAGAACTTTCTGCCCTACTGCAAATTGTCGGGGCATGTGAGTCTTATTGAATCTGGCTCGGTTTATCTCTGCTGCTCGGGAAATGTCTCTACCGCGTTGGCATGTACAGCCGAGTACTGGTCAAAATGATCTCGAATAGCATTCTGTATTGGAACAGGAGCTTCTGGCGGAATAGTGATTGCCAGATCATGAGGCGAAAGTGGCTGCGCCATCGAGTCGAGATAAAATGGTGTGTAACCAGTCGTAGCAGAAAGGCCAGAAACCGTGTTGTTAATTGCAAACTCCACCAGCAGAGGCAACTTGTCCTCCCACGAATTGGCTGAAGTATCATTGCAACAACACCTGAGGAGAAAAATACTATCTAATCAGTTTATAAACCAGAGGATGGTGAATCATGCATCAAACAAAATGAAAAATACCTGAGGATGTCCTCAATGAAGGCATGGCTCCTTTCATTGCTTGCATTCGACTGTGGATGGTGTGAAGACGTCATAGACAATCTTGTACCAGTAGATTTCCACAGTGTTTGCCAGAATGAAGAAGTAAATCTGGGGTCTCGATCTGAGATGATGTTCCTCGGAAGACCATGAAGCTTGAAGATATGCTGCATATATATTGAAGCAGTATGCTGAGCAGTCCAGGTCATGTTGAAGGGTATGAGATGACAGCGATGAGAGAATTGGCACATTACCACGAATACACTGTCGTGCCCGTTAGTGGTGATAGGCAGGTCAGTAATCCAGTCAAGAGATACATCAAGCCATTTTGTCTTAGGCACACAATATCGTATATGTGACTGACCATACGGTTTGTGTCTCCTCGTTTTCTGGCGTTGGCACACGGGGCACTCCCGAATGTACTGAATGGCTGCCTTCGTCATTCCTGGCCAGTAATATCGACTACGCAATAAATGAAGCATGCGATTTTTGCCTACATGACCAGAAATAGTGGCTGAGTGGCACTTATGAAGTAGAATGTGGCGAAGCTGTGTGATCTCGCCGTCATCTGTAGGAACTTTGGCAGTAGGTGGAATGTAAAGCTGTCTGCCAAAAATGGTCTTGCGATAGATCAATCCCTGAATGAGCTCGAAATTGCTGACTGACTGTGATGATGTCGATGATGCCAGCTTAGATAATATAGTCTGTGCAAATGTGTCACGATCATACTGAGATATAATAATGTCGTGGAGCTGATGACCTGATGATGCAGATATAAGAGCAATGAATGTAGAATCTGTAGACGGAATGTCTGTTGAATGTGCCTCGCCGACGTCTATATGTTGCAGACAATCAGTGAGTTCAAAGAGTGTAGAAATACGGGTAAGTGCATCTGCAACCTTATTCTTCTCGCCAGAAATGTGCTCTATTCGAAAGTTGTACTCGGAGAGCTCATCCAACCACCTCGCCTGTTTGGGGCTTAGTGTGGATTTGGACTGGAAATAAAACCAGTGGCTGATGATCTGAGCGAACAATACAGCTGCTTCCTATGAGAATTGCATGCTGCTTAATGAGGTAATAGGCACTTGACAACTGCCTATGGAATTCACACTTCCTTGAGGGGGGAAGAAGGTGGAACCATATAATTATATACTTCACCTCATTATATCAATGTACAAATATAATACATGTACAATATACAGATATATATATCACACACACACACATCCATTTTATATTCCGATATGGTGATTTCTGATGGATTGCTTTTGATAAAACCACTGCATCCACAAGTAACGTTGAAATCTGTACAACGTTAAAACCACCGTCACTAATAAAGTGTAAACTCGGATGGGACACTACATCCCAATGACTATAAGTTGACTATTGCTTAGCATTTGCATTCTCGAGTAAGGGCGGAATGCTTAACTATATATATAACATATAACCTGATACCATGCTTAATTGCATATCATTGGATCAGAAGATGATAGTTGTATAATGTGTGTGTGTATATATATATATATCCCACCTGATACACTTTGGCACTATAGCCATACATAAGAGTGGGAAGGACAGGTGCATCGCTGTAGGACTGGTTGATATAGTCCCAGTACTGAAGGCAGGATGTGGCACCCGAATAACAGCTGATAACTGTTGGGTGACCACCATGCAAAACCTTCCAGGCGTAAATCCTTCGTCCTAGGATGCAAGTGAATTGTTCATAATATGTTGACATCACATAAAAGCATTCTGAGGAAACCCCTATATATTCATGTGAGTTGTCATCACTACAAATGACATGGGTTTCGAATCGTCGAAATGAGTATAACTCCGATGAATTCATTAGTACAGAACAGCTGCTGAGATTATTCCTCCGGCTGGATTGCAATCATTCACAATCCCTGTACATTCCGGTGACAAAATTTTGCACTGGACTGATCACCACATTTGGTATAATCTGTGATATATAAATCATCAGAAAAAGCGTTGCAATCAGTACAATGCTGTCTAAACTCACAAAGATGAGTAATAGATTTCCTCAGATGTAATAAATTGAGGCACAATGTGACCTACGCTAAAATCGCGTATGCTCGAGGACTGTATTGTGACCTGCGCTAAGATCGCGTATGCATGGACACAATATGACTCGTGCCGATGACGTGGACATATTTCATACAACCCCCGGTACGAGCGGACAAGGTTGACTGCCACGACATCACATCTGAAATCAATAAATCACTCAGAGAGAAGGTGTTGACATCAGTATAACACCATTATACAGATAGTCATGAGGAGTTTAAAGAAGACACAGTCCCTCCGATATTGACAACATGGTACACATATTACCATACTCTCTGACTATATATTTGATCCCACAGCATACGATGATGGTAATAGCAAACCACTTCGCCGCTGGAGGGTAGTGTTGTATTTTATACAGCACATACATGGGCACTATGTGACCCACGCCGATGACGTGAATTCGGGCTGCATCCCAAAAACTGCTATGCACCTTCGGTGCAATGGGCTGCATCCCGAGAACTGCTGTCCAGCTTCATCGTAAGCTACCACGTCATCACATATGAGGTCGGACCTCTGTTGTATTAAACGGCGCCTGACAACTGCCTAGCAATCTACACTTCCTTGAAGAGGGAAGATGATAAGCTAAAAGAAAATACAACTAAAAACCAAATAAACAATAAAGACAAATAATAAAACAAGTAAGTTGCATCATCGTTGTTGTTTTGGTAATCATGACTATATACAGTCAAACCATGCAGAACTCCATGAAGTTGACACGCATATGTATTGAACATTTCTAAGGTCATCAGCCATGACGTACATATGAGCTTGATTTTGAAGACCTAGACATTTGTATACATCTGGTCTAGCATGTATCCAGACTAGAATTGTATAATGATTCGGTGTAAGCACTATAGCCTCTGCCACCGATGATCACTGAAAAAGGGCAACCATTCTTGATATTTCATACATATCATCTGATTGGATCATTAAAGATGTCAAGAGTACTCAATGCAATATGCAGGTTACGGCCTGAGTACAACACCTAGATAGGTCAAAGCCACCGAGCTGACCAATGCAGCATAAATGCTAGCTGCCTTTGAAGGCTACATAATAAGTCTATTGCCCTTATGTCTTGAAATGTATTCGTCATCCGGGTTTTTTTGAGTGTGCAGTTTTTTAACATATTTATTCGAATCGTGCCACTCCAGTATATGGGACACAACCCGATTCGGGTGCATTTTAGGAACATAATCCTCGCGACAAGTCATTTTTGAATCATTATACACGAGTGACGTCAGACTGTATAAATGACATGAAACGTGTTTTTCGTATCAGAATTCAGGAGTGACGTTATCCACGAGGTTTACAATATCAGTCGAGTATACTAAATTATCACTGGACGCGCTTTCCGGAACCGATTGGTGAGTATCGTGGCGTTCTTATATATTTTCACTTTTCGGATTCGACTGTATTGAAACGCGTGTAATATATATTTCATATTTTTGTGACTCGCGTTGCACATGAAGGAAATACGGTGAACGAGCTCGTGCTATAAATCGTCGTATCCAAGATTCGGCCGTTATCCTACGACAATAGTACAGCAGGCAGCAAATCGGTAAGTCTTGCGAAGCATCGCGAATATATAACTAGTGTATAAATTCCGTGGCCTGATGCAATTTGAAATCGGCTGTAGTTCTTCTGTTGTCCGTCCAGTATCCTATAAATCAGCATATACAATATTCGGCCGTTATCATACTACAGTTATACGATGAGCTGCAAATGGATAAGTCATGCGGATCATCGTGGAAATATAAATATTACATAATTTCCGACCACCGATGCAATTTGGGATCTGCCGAAATTCGTCTATCGTCGTCCACTATTCGACAATGACGAAAGTCGCATCGGGCAGCATCTTGGCTCGAAGAACCAAAGCGCCGTCCCGTGATTGGAGATCGAAATGATGCCCATCGGGCGCAATGCGCCGTTCATGCGGAAAACATTCGCGCAGTGACATTGACAGTCGAGTGAAAAAAAACATGCATCATCATCACCCGGTCTGTTCGTTGTGGTCATCGGTGAATTTGAATGCAGAATGCGCCGACGGAGGCAGAAATAAAATCGAATTCTATGCAGAGATAATTTCAAAAATTGCGGTCAAAGATGCAGCAGCAGCAGCAGGAAATGATTTCGTTCACTGCGTTCTTAAACGCAGCTTCCTTGCGGAAAGATATCAAGCGAATGAAATAAGGGCGCGAGGTAAGATTTTGTTCGTCGCTTGGAAACCCTCGCTAAAGGGAACTCAAATTGGCAACTCGAAGATTTTTCAGCGCGACGCTTTTCTACCGCAACCGTTTATCTGACGAAATTTCTGAGAACGTCACGTTACTCTCCGTGAAAAATTACGACATGTAGCTACTTCGTTTGATTCATTTGGTTAACTTTTCGAAAAGTTGCATCCTTCCTTGCCTTCTTTCACTCACTCCTCACTGAAAAAACAGAGGTTTGAGCAACGCGCGTGAGACAACGCGTCGGGTTAGAATCGTTTCCGATTGCCTTTCCATCCTAGAAATTTGAAGTGACTTGCTCATAATCGAAGTATTCACGAAAATCGTCCATGGGGCCTGTATTTGTGGCACACTGTGCCACAGTAGGAGGCCTTCCATGGTAGGCCAAAATTCCGAACATCACATATCAAAGCGCGAGGAAGGAATTCGTTCCAATGGATGGAATTGAGAAGATATGAGCTAGATTCACGCGTCGTCGATCGTTCTATTTTAGTGGCATTAGCTCAAAACTAAAGAGCGCCGAACCAAGTTCGGAGATCTCAGTTGGACCTGAGATGCCACCTTTCATCACATTGATGTGGCGCACTTCACGAAAATGAGGGTTAGAGCCCCTTACCTAGCAAGAGAGCGCTCCCTCGGGATCGTGAAGCTAACGAGCCCGGCATGCGAATTATCACATTGCTGTGGCGCACTTCACGAAACCGAGGGCAAGAGCCCCTTGCCTGGCAAGAGAGCGCTCCCTCAGGATCGTGAAGCTAAAGAGCCAAGCATGTGAGCTAAAGAGGCAAGCTTGCCAAAAGGCAAGCTTGCCATCCGAGCATCCGAACTCGCCATCCGAGCATACCCACTCGCCATCCGAGCATACCCACTCGCCATCCGAGCATCCGAACTTGTCATTCGAGCATACCAACTAGTCATCCAAGCTTTAAACTTAGCATATACCACTTGCATATCACTCATACAATCATAACTTATCTTAACTTATCATAACTTATCTTAACGCGAGCTTTTGTTAGCTCATACCTTACATAGATATCATACCGTCAAGAAACCCTAAAATATACCGAGTTTTTCGGACATAACTTTTCACATCGTCAACCAACTCATATACAGTTTGGTGTTCCAAATAGGTCTTTCATAGACGAACACCGTGATATGTTGTTTGTCGCGATTGGAGCAATATAACATCAAAACTGATATCATTTTATGAGGCGTATCAAAATAACCGAAAATACCAAAATGGGCATAATTTTTGAAATACCTGAGTATTTTCCTGAGTAAGTTTTGGCTGAAAAAAAAAAGAAGTCAAAAGGTTTTCATATACAAAACGTTTGGTATGTCGTTTGTTAGCATAGGTGTGATATTCCGTAAATCGTGACGACAATATTAAACCGCTTACACAGTTTTGTACGGAGACGATGTATTTTTTCCAACTTTTTACATACTTATCCTTTCAGGCTAAAGTTTAGTGTGCTGAATAGGTTTTGCAAAAACAAACATTTCGGTGTATCGTTTATTAGCACGATAGGCGTAATATATCGAAAACTACGACACTGTGTTTGAGGCTACGCACGATTAGCGGAAACGATGCATTTCCCTAACTTGTTACATACTTATCCTTTCGGGCCAAAATTTAGTGTGTTGAGTAGGTATTTGATACACGAAAAGGTTAATATAGTGTTGGTGGCGGTGGCTCCTCAGCCTCATCCTCTATGCCAATATTTCTCATCTCCGGAATGACTCTCCTCTCCGTGGCATTCGCGTGCCTCCGGAATATTTGGCATCTCGTGAATATTTCCCATCTCCCGACTATCACATTCGCGCGACTCCGGAAAAGTTCTCTCCTCCGGAAGATTTCGCATCACCGGAATGACTCTCCTCTCCGTGCTATCGTTCGCGTGCCTCCGGAATATTTCTCCCATCTCCGGAATATTTCCCATCTCCACTATCACATTCGTTTGACTCCGGAATTGTTCTCTCCTCCGGAAAAATTCTCATCTCCGGAATGACTCTCCTCTCCGTGAAATTCGCGTGACTCCGGAATGTTTCTCATCTCGTCCAAAATATTTCCCATCTCCACTATCACATTCGCGTGACTC
>LGRX02012635.1:0-18646 GCA_001247695.2 Cymbomonas tetramitiformis
CCCCTTCCAGCAGACCGGAGGCCCCCCTTCCAGTAGACCGGAGGGCCCCCTTCCAGCAGACCGGAGGGCCCCCTTCCAGCAGACCGGAGGGCCCCCTTCCAGCAGACCGGAGGGCCCCCTTCCAGCAGACCGGAGGGCCCGCGAGGATCCGTAAAGGCCCAAGCCAAAACCATCTCAGTATTTAACACTCGACTAACTTTCTTAAAGTGAAAGGTTCAATCGTTAGACATGGTTTCGGCTTTACAAACAATCGAAGAGCCGTCAGCCCTCGGCCCGGGTTGGACAGCCTTCACTCCTCCCCTTATTCTGCATCACCTGAGTTCCACTCCTAAGCGGCCGCTTTCGACGAGAGGTGGGAGCGTGTGTGTGCACGCGCTTATCCTTGACCTGACTTCGGTATTTCTCCTGAACATAGGTACTCTTGAATGCCTAGGAATTCCTGCTGGGATGCTCTATGAATACACAGCAGGGAGATTATGTGCGTCTGTGAGTGTGGGTGGGTGGGTGGGTATGTGTGCAAATCTCCCTATGCAACACAACGATCGCTCAGGGAGGCTAACGCAGCTTTCAGGCAAACGCACCATTGGCGCCTGAACGGCAGTGCAGCAGGGGCAAACCCTAAGTGCGCGAGGAGACATGGAGACGAATGTAGCACCTAGCAAATTGGGCATAAACTGAGCAAACGGTGGGTGCAGGTGAGGGTCTTGAGCGAAAATCCCCGAACAACAGTGAGCATGCGGGTGCTCGTTCAAGGGAAGTGTGCGCTGGAAGCTGGGTAAGCTCTTGAAGACAACTGAAGACAACTGAAGACAACTGCGCAGCAAGCTAACAACAGCTCGAGGGACAATTGAGAGCGGGAACTGTGGAGCGCTCAGACCTCTGCTGCCTTCTTCTAGAACTTGAGGTGGCCATCCACGCTGGCAGTGATCACGAAGTCGGTCTTGGCCACAGCCTGGTGGGCAGATGCCAAGTTTTACATAAGTAAAATAGAAACCTGATGAAGCGACTCTTAGAGCCGGGAGAAAAAGAGGAATGGGAAGTCGTCTTCGCTTTTGAGGAGTGAAGCAAGCACACGCTTTTAAGCCAAGCTCCCAGTGATACACGCGAGTGCCAACGAGGATTGATCTCGATCCACTCCCTCAGTCGCTGAGCTGAATTTTAGAAGCATCGAACGAAACTCCAAGGAGTTTTTCTCACCTGCGGCATGATCTCTGCTGACTGAGGTAGCTCATAGGGTATGTGTGGCTCTCAACTGGCTGAGTTGCTTGTTTTTATGACTATGGAGATACCGTGCTCTTCCTGAACACAATGCTGAGCGTTCTATTCACACTAAAGTGGGCAGGTGTGCGCGAAAACGGAACGCTAGGAATGCGATAATTAGGTTCAGTCACCTGGCGTTTGTCGCCTTCGTAAAGCGCTTGGAGGCGCCCTCGTCAGGAAATGGGACATTCTGAAACAAAATATTGTTACCAAATAAAATAAAATACTGCGCTAGACCTGCTTTAAAATGCCCCAAAGGGGTTATTTCACCGCTTACTTGAAGCGCGGTCAAGTCCGAAGTGTTTCGAAAATTCAGGGGGCGCTCCACTATAAAGTTAATTTATATATTTTTAAGAGAAAATCGTGTGATGGTTGTATAATTTCATGACACTGCCTCTGCCCCCTGAACTTTTCATCGTAAGTAGCCCACCAACTGCCGGAACTACTGACAAGCGTAAGATAATAGCGGGGGATGAGTGCAGTCTCTGTGTAAAGATACTGCTGAAGCACAACGCTTCCTCATCTATACCATACGTCTCCCATCGCATAGATGGTACCGCCATTGGGTTGTGAACCCGAGACGTTGGTTGAACGACCAGTATCGTCAGAACGAATAATACGTTCGCTCCATAATACTGCGCATGCTTGTTCCGCACATGCTTAAAGCAAAGATGGTTCTTGTTTGTTACTTCAAGATGTATCTTGCTTTGCCATCTTCGAGTTCGACGTACGAACTCTCGATGACAGGTGTCATTCAAGTCTTTCCTTGAATAATGAAAGATGACGTGACTTATCATCTGACGACATGTACAGTCATAGTCGACCGTACTGACGACTGTCATTATAATATATGACATGACATGACATGGTATGACATGTCTGACAGGTATGACACGTATGACATGTATGACACATATGTCATCGGTCATGACCCTGACAGACGCTAACGATGGCAGTGCCACTGCAGTCGCGTACATTTACCGCGACACCACCCACGCGTTATGGCATGGCATGTTGGGATGCAAAAAGCGAAGCACTGTCGCACACATGATCCTACGGTCAGATGGCCTAGTGGAGATCTCTTTTTGAGATCGATCCGCCTAGTATATGTTACCACGCGACACAGAATTGGGAATGCATATTGTGGGTATTTCCAAAACCACTGCGCGAGGTGGGACAAGGTCCAGAGCCATTAAATATATAAATCGGGGCCGCGTGCGGCACCAAACCTTCATTCAGAAGGTTGCTCATTTTCGATTGGTGTATAGTAGCTTGGCGGCTTTTGTCATCGTGAGATGAAAATGTCAGCGATCACGATTGCTCGATTTGGGTTTCACTTTTGCATCTTCACAAAAAAAATAGCGAGGAATTTCAAATTCAAAATCTAAAATTTCTTCTTGTCAAGACAACCGTGTACATAGGATTCCCCCGCCCGACAATCGGGCGACACATGTCCCCCCGGCAAACCCTCAAGGGCAGCTAATGCCGGCGGGTTGTCTTTGATTTTTTTGAAAATAATAAATAAATTTCGAGACGCCCCGTGAGTTCACCGGCAGTGAGTTCAACTCACCAGTTTTTCTGCCGGAAAGGGTCTGCGATCAGCTAAGGCTGCAGGATAATTATAAATCTGTCCCACCTCGCGCATTGGTTTTGGAAATACCCACATATTGTACAAATGTGTTCAGTACAGGTATGTTCAATGTTTAAACTTAGAATACAATAGCACAAATAACAGGGGTGAAGATGGCAGACCCCTGGGCTTAGTGACCACGTACTTTCGGCCTGATGCAGCCCGAGGCCCTCCTATTGACAACGGCATCGGAGGAATGTTGTATGATCCTTTCAAGATTAAAAAACAGCTTAAGGAAGGACTCTCTATAAATAATATCCCAGGGGCAAATTCTGGATGATAATGCTATTACCGGATGTATGTAATGTGATGGAAAACTAAAAAACTCCTCTTGTACCACAATGCGGCAACAGCCAAGTAACTCTTGCACTACTGATTGAGCAGTCTCAGCACTAGACAAACTGGACCACAGCCTTACAAGATAAAGCTCATTGTAAGATGCATGTTGATGCCCATTGAGATCTTACTTTTCCAAAGGAATCACAGGCATGAAATCCTCTGGCACACTCCACTTATCCTTGGTTTGCAACTGATAGATGTTGCCAAAGAAGTGGCTCTTTCGCTGTGATCATAACAGTCCCAACCCGACCCACACCTTCAGCAGTCGGACACATGCTTTAGGTGCTGATGCTAAGCACCTTTCTTGAACCAAGCCAAACAAGCTGGAAGGCTAAAAGTAGTATATGGCGTAAAGATCTAACATACTTTGCATAAGTAACGGACGAAACAGCAGGGATCTACACACACAACATCTATTCTGCAGATACAAGAGGACACCTGAGACAGTTTGACATAGTGCGAGGCACAAGCTTGACAGGAACCACGTCAAGCAAGGACACTGTAAGATGCAAGCTTCTTCAAGGCACAGCACCAAACTTTTCACTTCAGTTTTTCACAGTAAAAGGCCGCAGGGGATACATGGCATGCAAGTACAAAAAAACACCTCATTTGACTGGCAAACATTTTTATCACTTAGGAACTCATGCTCTAGGCCAATCTGACAAAACAACTAGCTTGGATGGAGGTGAGAAATTTCCTAGTAAGTACTGGAGCACGCCAACAGAAGCCTGCCGGAATACCGCTTCACACATATACGTGCAAAGGTTAACGCGGGGAAGTTGCACGTGCAAGGCAAGCCAACCGAAGTCAGCTCAGCCATCATACAAAAGAAAAGATAAGCTTTCTGAAACCAGGCAGAGAGATGCAGAACCAACTCGAGGCACACCGACAAAAGCTATCCCAAGTGATACCTAAGTGGAGGGACTTCAAGGGCAGGGATCCTCTTTTGGCTTGCCTCCTCGGTGGCTACACAAAGGGGGCAGCAGTCATGATCATCGTGGAAGAGAAAGAAGAGTACCAAATTCCCAAAGGCCGGCGATGAAACTCCGCCTGGCTGAACGCAAGGAGAGCACAAAGTATGACCGTAGACCCCTCTGTATCTTATCACGACAAAGTGCAGGTGACACACTGAGACCCGAAGCGCAGGTTACACGCTGATAGATGAAGTGCAGGTGACACGCTGAGACACGAAGTGCAGGTGACACGCTGAGACACGAGGTGCAGGTGACACGCTGAGGGACGAGAAGTTTGCCCGAAGGCTCAAGTACCACATCACACATATCCGAATGACCGAGTTCCAGCCCTCGTGCCACAAAACGTGGAACCACGCCGTGACTCGAAGCTGAGGCATATTCGGATTCTCTATCTTGACCTTTAACCCGAAACTTTCCTTTGGCCCTTGCTACCAAATACATCGCTCACTGGTGACATACTAGTACTCGAGCAACGCGGAGTCCCGAAGCCAGCTTAGCCAAGGTATTTTCCCGGCATTGTTGATGCACTAAGAGAGGTAGGGAGCGTCCCAAAGCTCAAGTACCAGTCAAAAAAAAGAGTGGGGGGCAGCTGGGAGATTTTCCACGTTGGTGCTCAAGCCCAGGCAAGGCAAAGTCAAATAATCTCAGAGGGAAACCCAGCTGCAGTGAAGTCCCCACAAGGTCCTTGGAGGATCACCACGGCTTCTCCCACCTGTCCTGGGCACGCAAGAAAAGTGCCAACAACCGCTGGCACGGACATCTGATGATAAGAGACTAGAGGCTTGCGGGCACCAAAGTGCTCCCCGCAAAACTCAAGGGAAGACACAGAGAGTGGATTTTACTTCCCTCTGCGGACTGAACACGAATAAAGTGAGAGACGTGAGGTACGTCGACAGAAGCAAAACCATCTGCAACTCAAGCAAGTAGTAGACAGGCAAGAGTAGAGCGATAGCACAGAGCTGCGAACACTCAGCACGGGTGGTCATAACCCGAAGGCGTGGGTGAACAAGCAAAGCACGTGCATAGCATGCACCAATATGGCTATCTGCTACTCCATAACATCGGATTCCGCGTGTGAGCATGCTATGGCAAGGGGCGTGAGCAGATTGTGTATTTATATTCCTGCGGCAGCACGAACGATCGTGGTATGACCGAACAACAACAACAAAAAGATCAAAGGGGCACAAGGGGCCCCGAAGAAGGCCCACAGCACAGTAGATCGCAGGGCTGACGTCCCCAGAGCCCGGCGATAAGTTTTGAAACTCTTCGGAATCTGAACTTAAGAAGGGGCAGATACTTAAAAGCTCGCAGAGAAGAACTTGAAGCCCTGAGCGAGTAGTTGACGTTTGAAGAGACAAACTCAACTAAAGTCCCTCGTGATAAACAAACACTTCCAACGCTCTCAGAGCACTGAAACCGAAACAACTTTCGCAGAATCGCAGCTAGTCGTGACTCTCCCATAGAATCACAGGTGTGATCCTCCCATAGGATCACAGGTGTGACCCTCCCATAGGATCATAGATACTGGCAAAAGTCTCGAGGCCCCGCAGGCATATATGAGCCTTGAGAATCACAGAGAGAGGTGACTCTCTGAGCACAAAGCGCGTCAACGCTCCCAGCGACCCTCGTGATAATGTGATGCTCTAAGCAACGAAACAAAAGCGGGGACTAATCTGATCGCTTCTCTTAAGCTGCCGTGGACGGAATCCGGGTACACTTGTTTATCCTGTGCGAACCCACGACAGCGGCGCGTGCGTTGTGAAGTGCGCCCGGCTCTCTGAGAGGCGGCAGCATCTGGCAAAGGCTGATTGGGCCGTGACGAGCACGCAAGAGGATTAAAGCCCTAAGGGCGGCTGATGCACACTGAGGCAACACATGAGGAGCGTTATCGCCCTAGTATATGAATACGGGGAGCCGTCGACGCGTAGTGTGAGAAAATTCCGGTAAGCCAGGCAAGGGCCCATACCCTGACGTCAGACAACATCCACTGCTCGTATGCTTCCTTGCTCGCCCACCTGCAAGTAAAATATGCCAACGTGCTTTTACAAGAAGTTTTAAATTCGTGCGAGGGAGCTTGCTGCACTTTTTTCTCGTAGCACGACAATTGGCAGTGCCTCAATATCAAAGCTTGCGCCGAGACGTAACACTATTAAGTCAGACGGATATGCCGGTCGCACTAATTAGTTCCTGGGGGTTGTGTTTCGGGAATAAGAGCGGACTTACGTCTGTTTTGAAGTGAACTCCCCGGGAGCGGTCTCCTCCAGTTCAAAGCTCTGGAAGCCCTGAAGAACAAATTCGAACTTAAACCGTGGAGGAATCATATCGATCGCCCTCAGCGTTACCGATTGCGTTTATCGTCACCCGTCCAAGAGCGGGGTGAAAGATTTCCCGACAGATACAGGAAAGATCAAAGCGATTAACGCAACCTTTTGTTGTATTGATATCATAGTCAATAGAAAAGGGTATGCATCCGTTCAACAGTACAGCGTACAACCTGCATTGCTTGCATTGCCGCCAGGCGCTTATCCCACTCCGCCTTGAGGCTCGTTTCGGCCTTAGCGTCAAAGCACTTGTAACTGCAAGCACGATATGGTGACTTCAACTACGTGAGAACACTACTTGATTTCTGTTCTTGAGAAATTAATTAGCACAAGTCGGGAAAGCTGTGGGCAGCAAAGAGGGACGATCTATCCCGAAAGGCACATATGTACCTGGTGGTTGCGGTATGTGCCTGCGGACACCGCACAACAAGGTCAGAACTACGCAAAGACAATCGACAGACTAAAGAAACACAAGCTTCATGTGTGGAATATCAGCAGCCGAATGCGTTCTTTCTGTTTCCTGAAGTCGAGTGAGCTCTTCAATAGCAACAGCGCCGTCGCAGAGATGGACCCCAGTTCTGAGGTTCTCTTCAGCCCGAAAAAACACCTTAAAAGATCAGGGTATGCACACCTCGCCGACAGTGCGGACACTGAGCGCGCGTGACCTGGAAGCCTTGCATGCTACGCGTGGGCGAGATGCCACAAGTGCACGCTGAGATTGCGGTACACGGAGGTAGACCTGTATGCACCGTTTGCATCAGCAGTGAAAACATCAAACCAAAACAATCAGAGGTACGTCATTATTACTCACAGGAGCGGAAGTAGCGTGCATGTTCATGATATAAATTAAAATTGTCTAAGACGATTGTCTGTGAACAGGTATGTTATTAAACAGATGTCTGAGAAGTGGAATTAGAACGGACCAAGAGACGATTTCTCCGTTTCTCGACAGGAGCGCTTAGGACAGCTGGTAACCCTCTTGGAGCCCGTCTTTCAGTCCTTGGCTTGCCTCTCAATCAGTATCAAATCACGCCACGACGCCAGCGCCATCGCATGAGACGGCGAGAGTCATCAGAGAGACGACAGATGCAACACCACGCACGCATGCAGGAGAGGAGGAAGGTCACGAACGGTTCGGAGCTGCCGTTCGTTGAGTACGAACGGCGATCGACGATTCTGACGGAGCATTGTGGATTGCAAATCTCAACTTCGCAATCCGGTCATGCATATCGATGTCATATGCAAGAAGAGCCGTCAAACACAAATCTTATCGACGGCATCGGTAGCATTAGCGTCATCCGGTTCATCAGTCGTTCGGAACAGTGCAAATGCTGAAGAGGTCTGACGTGTAACCGGTACAGTACAGTAGCTACCAGCAGTCCTATCCTCAGCCACCGCCATGCGCCATCGGCATCGGCATCGGCAGTCGCACTAGGAATGGTAGGAAAATCATTCATACAATAATTTCCGATCTAGGGTGCACCCTTTTAATTCGATTAAATGGCATTTAATGTAAAAAATCATAACTAATTGAGTATTTCGAAATTTCATGATCTATTTCGCGGAGGTTGTTCCTCAAGAGTTATACTTGTAGGCAAAAAATATAAACTTCATGTAACACGCCTAATTAGGGTTTATTTTCATCATTGAATATGTTCATAAAGTGCAGAGAACTGTGGTCATTCCGCACCACAAATGCACTTCTAGCTCTCAAAAACTCAACATGACCCCCATTTTTTATTTCTTCATGATATAACATTATGAAATCGCTTCCATAAAAAAAATACTAGAGAAAATTTTAATTTCTTGATCGACGGGTACGCCATGCGAATAATACCTGGGGGTACCAGATTTTGATTTTTGAAAATTGGTTCTGCCATCTCGACCAATCCACAAATTAACTGTTCTCGCAATCCGAGAATAAGGACCCTTACTCATAATACTAAAGGCCCATGAAATAAAAAATAGGGGTCATGTCGCATTTTTGAGCTCTATGGACCATTTTATGACGACCCAAAAATCCTTGAAAATCACATATTTACTACATAAATATCATATGTGATGATCAACTCAGTCTCTATGGCAAATATCAGCATCATGCACCCGAAGAATGGTCTAGGACTTCTCCACGGCTATCGTGATCGAATCCTATGCCCGTGGCATAGTCAAATCAGGCCTCCACATTCCGGTCACCCTTGTGGTCTCGGACTCTCGGTCAAGCCTGCGCTTCTTCTTCGCATCGTGCGTCCTACGAAACGCGACATTCTTCTCCCGTCGGCGTTGGAGACGCTCTGCTGAAATCTGTATACGCAGCCCTGACTGGGAGTCCCGGTCAGGCCCCTACGACAGACTCCTAGGACCAACACTGGACTGCTGACTGATCTATAGGTTCGTGCTGTGACACACGCTGTGTCACAGGTAGGCTAGACTCCGAAACCGTCCGAGACCGTTCCGGGTATATCTAGCTTAGGGTTTATTTATCTTATGAGTTTATCCACACAGTTCGGGAGTTTCTGATATCTAGTGAACTAGGATATTCCAGTAGGTCGTGGCCCCATCCACGCTTTTATTCCACTTGCTGATTTGGCCATGATTGGCTAAACGGCCGCTTGGAGAGGTGGTGCGCGCGGGCGCGTTTGGGTGCGACTAGGAATTATGGTATGAATTGTTTGCGGTAAGCAACTGGGAGTGGCGGCCATGGGGACCGCGCCTCGTTACGGACTAGTCTTAGCAATGTTCGGATCCAGTTTTGCACCGGCACTGGCCCTGCTGGTTACTGTTTTCTGGGCTGGTGTTCGCGACACCTTCGACTTCGACGACATCTTCGAGTGCCCCTCGCCGCTCCACTCTCTTAGCTCCTCCCCGCTGCTGACCATTACCATTTTCCCGCTACCACACCCAACCGCGCGACTGCGTACCACCTCCCCTCTGGCTTTTCAGAGTATGGGTATGTTGACCCGAGCGAAGAAGTCCCTGGACAGGGACAGTGACATCGACGCCTCACTGAGGCTATTAGACGGGGTTCGGAACAGTCCGACGGTGCGTACGCCAACTGTTCCGACCCCCGCTCCGACTTCCAACGAGGATGCAGACGTGGCGACCAGGAAGTACTTACAGGAGCAGAGCAAGCTGGTTGACGACATCTACAAAGCGCGTCTACACCGCCAATGGGCCAAGGGTGTCCGCGAGGATGTCCTTGGGGACAAGAAGCACCACTTCCGCGGTACGGACGACGCTGGCCTCCTCTCCGAGCTGGTGGTGCAGCTGCGTACGGAGTTTCATTCGGCTGGACTGGAGCTGGCATCCTTTGACCTCGACGACCCTCTGGCTCGTGTGGTGACCAAGGTCAACGGCTTGCTCTTCGACGTTCTGGCTCTGGTTATCGAGAAGCACAGCAACGCCTACGTCTGGTTGACTGGCACCGACGCCTCGTCTGACCGTGATGGACGGCGAGCCCTAGTGGACATCATCAAGGGCTGTGTACCGGTGGCGCTACGTGAGTCGCACCAGGAGGAGCACGCCGCGTTGCGTTATCCCGCGGACACCGACCCGCAGCCCATCTTGGCTCGGGAACAGCGTCTGGTGCGGGATAACAAAGCTACGGACTGGACACCCACCGAGGAGACCAGGAAGCTCTCCCTGTACAACCGGCTGGACCCGGTGTTTTACACCGCGGTCAAGGTGCGGTATCCTCTCGCGGCCGATCTCGCGCATGTCTCCTTGGCGTCTCTCCGCTCCCTTGTGGTGGAGATTTATCAGGCTTGGGCGCAGACGACGGCGGGGAAGGCAATCTCGGGCAAGAGCGGCATCTCTGCGCAGCTCTCTAGCACCGAGTACGGCGCCCTTCTCAACAAGATCAACGAGCTTCAGGACTTGCTACGGCAGCAACGCGGGGCGGACGCGCCACCGGCGCAGCAGCAGCGGCAGCAGCCGCAGCGGCAGCAGCGGCAGCAGCAGCAGCGCGGTACGCAGCGGGGATTCCGTGTCGGCACGCACCCGTTGCCTGCGGTCGGTTTCGACCGTGACGACCAGAAGGCGAAGCCCTTTTGCGGGAGGTGCAAGAAGGCGGGAAAAGGTGAGCAGTACCACTTCTACCGCGACTGTCCGTTGGGCGGGCGTCAGCATCCCCCGCACTCGGCCGCGGCATTCTGCATTCCCATCGACGAGGAGGACGCGGAGGGGGTGCGTGCATTGGCCATGTGTGCCCTGTTCCAGCAGGCGGCGGATGATGGGGCTGAGGCGTTTGCCACTGTGGCATCTACGTACGGGCCGCCTGCGGTACTCTGTGCGGGTGCGGTGGGCGGGATCGACGTGTCCGCCTACGGCTTTACGGTGGAGCCGCGGCAGCCTGCTGACGAGCCCGCAGGTGACGACATTCATAAGCGGCTGGACGATCTCGCCGCGGAGGTCCATGCCGCGGCAAACTGCAAGGTGCACTACACCCACGCATCCTTTCCACCACCGGCGGATCTCGAGCCGCATGCATCGGCTCTGGTGTGCGGCCCCGCGGCAGCGGGGGGCATGCCGGAGGAGCAGGTTCCGGCAGGTGGTGCGGCGGCATCGGCATCCGCCGTGCCGGCCCCTGCTATGCCTGTCTCGCAGGAGGAGGATGTGAAGCCCGTGCCGCTTCAATCGGCGCGGGTGACTGCCACGACGGACGGTGAGTTCCCTGGGTTCGTTCAGACCGTCAACCACGCCGCCATCGCGCCGGTTGACCTCACCGGCTACGACACCGACGACTACGAGGACTTTGCCGACGGCAGCTTCCGGCTGAAGCCGCGGGGCTCGCCTCCGTCGGCCAATCATGTGTCCGGACCACCCGTGGACAACCAGAGAGCCTACGGTTGTGGGAAGCCGCCCTGGGGCTTTCCTGCCACGGTTGGGCCGTGGGGAATTCCTTTCCTCCTTTCCCTCGTTCTTTGCATCTCGATCATGGGAGTGGCAGCCGTGCCCGATGCTCAGTCGGCTGCGGGATTGCCTTCGCCTGGTGGTGATCTCGATTGGGAGACTACGTCAATTTTCTCCACGAATGAATTTGTTGATAGAATCGGTGATCCCGGCTCAGGGTTTCTTTGTGGCTGACAATGTGCCACCGCTTGAGCCGCCTGAGCCCCCCGACCTCTTTCAGGACCTTGCTCAGGCAGATTTGGGCTTTGACATGGCTCACTACTACGGTATGGCTTTGCATGAGACCGGTTCTCTTGATGTGGAGCACTACTACGGTGCTGGCTTTTTCACATCTTACTACGGCATGGACTTCCGTGAGGCCACCACTGGCTACTTTGGTGCTGTCGATTGACTTCTTGTTCACTCTGGATGCACACCAACATGGTGGTGTGCGGAACTCCGGTGACTTCAACAATTTTTCGGGTTTATGTTTTTACTTTTGACATCTACAAGTTATATTCTGGCTTGCTAGCTCGGTGCTTTTCAGTTGTTTAGCGGGTGCACAATGCCCGTAGGTTTCTGCACCTGTGCTAGCTAGAGGGTTTCCAATTTGTGTTTCAGAATTGCACAGTTGGATTAGTTAGCAGTTAGGTCTGTCAACCTGGCTCCTGCCCTGACTTATCTTACATTATCTGACTCTCCTAGACAGTCACCACCCACAGTGCTGGGGTGGTGTGCTGAAATCTATATAGGCAGCCCTGACTGGGAGTCCCGGTCAGGCCCCTATGACAGACTCCTAGGACCAACACTGGACTGCTGACTGATCTATAGGTTCGTGCTGTGACACACGCCGTGTCACAGGTAGGCTAGACTCCGAAACCGTCCGAGACCGTTCCGGGTATATCTAGCTTAGGGTTTATTTATCTTATGAGTTTATCCACACAGTTCGGGAGGTTCTGATATCTAGTGAACTAGGATATTCCAGTACGCTCGTCCAAGTCGCACATGCTGTCCGGGGGGTCGATGCCCAAGCGAGCACAAAGATCACGTCAGTAGGCCGTGCCGTCGTTCTTCGAGCAGATGGTGTGGCATTGTGCCCAGAAGTAGACTCCCGACTGACGGTTCTGCTGGGCCTTGCCGCCCGGGAGAAAGCCTCGTGTCAGCATCGAGTGGTAGGACTCGGTGGCGTTGGTGTCGGTGTCGTGCAACTGCTTCCGCAACACCTCCTTCTTCGCGAGGCGGGACAAAAAGACCCCCTTCACCTTCTCATAGTAGCCAGGAGGTTCGTTCGGGTTGAGGAACTTCCCGTGCGGCAAGTGGGGCTTGTAGTCGGGATCATTCGCGTCCACCCCACACCACGAGTGCCAAGTGCCATCGGGCAAGGGAACTCGGTACTTACCGCAATTATCGTGCTTCCCAAAGGCATGGTCGACTCCGTTCATGACCGCGCCAGAGAGCCACTCGACCTTCTCCTCGTCCGGGAAAGCCCACTCCAAGTCCTCCTTCGCCGCCACGGACTTGATGATGTACCGGTACATGCGGTTGAGGTAGTCGATGACCGCCTTGGAAAGAGTACCGCCCTTCCACTTCTCGCTGACCCGCAAGGCCTCCAACACCTTGTACTGGATCTTCTGCATGTGGTTCGGGTCGCTGAGCTTGTCCACAGGGCGAAGCCAAGTGGGCAGGAGGTCAGAGTTCAGGGCGGCGATCATGTTGGAGTCCTCGTCAGCGGTGAAGTACCGGATGCGGGCGATGCAGGCCTTCAAGATGTCACGCTTTAGGCAATGGTTACCCAAGCCGAGCGCGGTGCACAAGGCACCCTTCGGCTACATGGCTTTGGAGCTCCCGCGCCAAAGGTGGTCACACGCTGCCATGATACCACGGCAGCCGCGGAAGCAGTCGTGCACAGGGATGTCAGGCTCCTTATTCTGCTTCGCGGCCTCCTTCTCGGCTTTCTCACACACGATGCACATCTTCGAGAAGATAGCGGCGGACATGATCTTCTTGTGAAACAATGGCGCCCATGAGGATGAAGCCGCCACATATGGAAGCGTAGGAGTGTCCAGAGCCACGCGTAGGCCACGCACAGTCACCTGTGGCACTCAACTGCACGATGGACTTACCGTCGGAATTCTCGATCCTAGCCTCGTTTTGCATGGTGGAGATGATCTCGTTCTCAAAGGCCCTCTCGCAAGACTCTTTCGCCATCACTTCCGCCACACTACCCACACGCTTCTGTATGGGTATGTTGCCATGAGCGGTTTTGTGCAAGGTGTAGTCTATGCCCAATGATGTGAAGAGCTTCTCAACCAACGAGCCAATATATTAGAGGGGAAGCCAACGAGCCAACGAGTCAATATATGCAGTCCAACCGGGCCTACCGCCCAAATATGATTGGGACATATGTATAGGTTCAATTTGATGGTATCCGCGCAGGTGTAGTGTTGATATATGATTGGTAAAAAATTGTTGAAGATGAGTCACTAATTTGCCACATTTTGAATGTTCCAAAAATCCGTTTTGAAAAATTTGAGTGTAGAGGTTTGAAATGCGTTCGTCATGGATATATGGGATGGATATAGGCCAAACCAACGTTCAAATAAATTAATATAGGACCTATATATACCACCTTTCATTGGTTAGACACCACAAATCACGGGAGATGGCCAATTAAATTATCGGAACAATGGTCCTCGTGGTAGGACCAAATCGTCGATTTGGTCCTACCACAAGGACTGCGGGGCAGTAGCCATCAACCTTCGCGGGAGCTAAGCCCGCATTCTATTCTCCAAGAACTTGCAGTGTGTTCACTTCATACCCAGAACCAACCTTGGAAGATGTCTCTAGTGTCGTCCTTCTTTCTACAAGAGGGCAATGAGTACACCGGAAATGAATAACGGATGCCAAACCAAAGTTCGGAACATATGGCTCGTTCTCATCCGTGACTGCTGGTAGGATATGGCCTACATAAACGGATATGTGCAACAAAGTGAACGAAAGGATGAAGGCAAACATTGAAGTTTAAATACATAAAGATATTATAGCTATGTTAACCAAACGAAGATATTATTGTTTGGGGAAAGGGTTACCACAAACAAACAAACAAAAGTTGCAATGAAGTTATCAAACAACATTCACCTTTTTTACATTTGTGGCACACCACTTCAATTCTCAAAAAGTCTACTAGCAATCCAAGATCTAGCACTACACGTTTGCCTTTCAAGGTGGACAATATGTCTAGGTAGCCTACTTCAGCTTCACTAACTATGTTGTCTTCATTCCAGGCTTCCGCAGGTTCCACCTACATGATGCAGACACAAGGCGATATGAGAATTGTGTTGTAGAAATGCTAACTTGTGAAATGTTGCTTCGTCAGCATACGCACCTGAGGGGTCGGTAGGACGAGAACGTTCTCCTCCCAGTCGAGCGTTGATTGCTGGTGAAACGCTTTCCAGTGGTGTCCCACTCCCACTCTCAACATTCTCGGTTGTTGACGTTATGGCGTCAACGAAGTCATGCGTGAGCTGCCTAGGGGTAGGCATCTCACGCTCAGGAGCAGCAGCATTGGTTGTTGGAGCGTTGACACCGTGGACGTTGCGTAGCATCGCTGCGGAACGTTTATCCGCTGCCTTTTCCCGAAAAGGCATAGCTAGCTGCCAATAAAAAGAATGGAAGCAAGGGACGGTGTTAGACAATGGGATAATAACAAGAGAAGGTTTCATATTAGGCATTGAATACTATAGCGCACCTTACAAGTTCACTCAGTCTGGAAACCGAGGTAACCGCACCCTTCTTGGGGTCAATGGCAGGCCATATGCTTCGAACAGCGTGAACCACCCATTCAGGATGTGGAGCACGGTTGTTCTTGCCACGCTGCACGCACATCAAGAACGAAGAGACGAACTGCCGTATTAGTGAAAGAAAATCTGTGGGCAATCCTTGCGGGACATGGGTGTATCACACGTACGTAAAGAGGGAGAAGGGGGGTTGCTGCTACTCCAGTGAACTATTTGCTTGTAAAATACATTTCGTCGTGCCCAATCCCCAGGAAGATCTCTTGCGCTAACATCATCTACTATCTCTTGAACATCTTCGGTTGAGGGTTTGTCGAGGACTGGGCAAAGTTGTGCATATGCTACTAGCGTTGCAACCGGGTCACTAAGGTCCTTAGGAGCAGGGAAGTCAGAAAGTTCGTCGGCAACGCGCTTCCTCTTATTTTCAGACATGTAAAAACGGGCAGACAGCAGCCCTGCAAGCACTTTTCCGCCACGCAGGTCTGGAGCCGACAAAGAGAACCAAGCTTGTGCAAGAGCGAGCATGAACAGCGTTCACCGTCGTGCGACCGGTCAAAAGTTTCGTCTCAATCTCCGCGGCCCGAATTTCTCGATACCGTTGGACGCTCCTTGAGCAGGCCTACGCAGGGATATAGCATATGTGGGGGTAATATATCCAATAACAATACGCAAATTCGCATCAAAGTATGCCATATGCCTAACAAGAAATTCTGATTCGCGGCAGTTATACAGTTTTGTCACCGAACATCGAAAATGAAAACCCAAGTGCACCCTACCCTTAACGGCATTCGGCTGAATGGCTCGCGGCTGACACGTGAGACGTGACACTAGAGCTGCACAACTTAAACTGGTCCGTTCATTTTAAACATGGGTAATTTCCCGAATCCGACAGTCCATATAAAAAACCGACATCCTAGAGATCAAAATACGATATATTCCTTCGTCGCTCCCCGGAAATGTCTTCGGACCTTCCGATGTTTACGATCTGAAAATATTGGACGGCTCAACTTTAGTTGGGCACCCTACGTGACACTAAGAAACGGAACCCCGAAATTAACGACCGAAATCGCTCTTTTTCGCAATGGGACCTGAAATCGAGACGACGGTGCAGAATCACTGAAATCGATAGATCGGCATTCTGTACCGTCGATTATTTTTCAACATTCCCGTTTGCACTCGCGTCTCCCAAAGAACAGATTTTACAGGTTCCGCGAGGACAGCCGCCTGTATGTTTGACCATGCATATATGAAGCATTTGCACGAGTTTACGTCTGCAAATGCATCATATATTGTTCACAGGACTGTTGGTAACAAGTAGGTACCGACAATCTTGGGATCAAGTGGCCCAATCTCGACATTCTAAGATGTGATACGACTTGGGCTTTCCGCCACTTAAACACTACTTTTGCGAAAAAGTGATTTTCGATTGATTTTCGCTACGATGATCCGTGAGAGATCCGCTGGGAGACAAGTAAAAAGTAAGATGTCTTTGTGATGCGGAGAGTCTTGCGCATCCGCTGCGCTAATCCGATGTACCCGACGCCGAGTTGGAGTATAACGGATGCCCGCGGATTGGGCGTTCCAAGGCGTGAAAGCGCGAATCAAATCATGCGCACCCTGAAGATTTCCTTCAGTACATAACATATGATATGGCCCGGGACATCTGAATGTATCAGTATGTTTCCTAAGAAGCATACTAATACATACAAACTTACTGCGCTAAGAAATATTAACTCATCACATCGGAATAATTTTATACAGTCAATCGAAAACCCTGAATTCCCGATTCGATCGGCCATTGCGGAAAATCGGTCGTTTATTTCGGGGCTCCGTTTGTAGACAGACAACAGAATACGATAGCGATACTGCATACTCATACTCGATACGACTCATACTATCGGTCATACAGATACTCTCACAGACGAGAGACTTCAGACTGAGACTTGAGACTACTAACGACCATATCGCAAAAATGAGACACGCGGGTGTCTCATTATATTCTCATTTTTTGAAAAGTTATGATAATGAGGTTTTCTTAATATGACTGAATAGCATTTGGAGAGTAGATAATGACACGTTATTTCAAAATTTGAAATTTTAGGGTATAGCCCGAAATTCGGGGTTTCCGGGTGATTCTTCGCCCAGTTTCGGGCGGTGCTCAGGTGTCAATCGGCGGAAGTTATGATAATGAGGTTTTTTTATATGACTAAATAGCATTTGGAGAGTAGATAATGACTCGTTATTTCGAAATTTGAAATTTTAGGGTATAGCCCGAAATTTTGGGTTTCCAGGCGATTTTTCGCCCCGTTTCGGGCGGTGCTCAGGTGTCAATCGGCGGAAGTTATGATAACGATGTTTTTTTTATATGACTAAATAGCATTTGGAGAGTAGATAATGACACGTTATTTCAAAATTTGAAATTTTAGGGTATAGCCCTAATTTCGGGGTTTCCAGGCGATTTGTCACCGAGATTCGGGTGGTGCTCAAGTGCCATTTGTTGAAAGTGGTGATAATGACGATGTTTTCAGCTTGGATACGTCAAAGTCATTCCAATCAAACTGAGTCTGAAGAAACTTTTGTTCATATCTTACATACACCCCGAGAATGGGAGGCTTTTATGCTAAAAGCGGTGGCACCCACCTTAAATCTAGGGGGTGTAGGTCTGCACGAGACTGTAACTGTGTGCGTAGCACAAAAATTCAACAAAAACCGACAAAAGGCAAGAAGGATGCCACCAGATAAGACGTTGGTGCTATGAAAATATACAGTCTTTATTTGAACGGGCAAAGCACCCAGGGTTAGGGGTTTTCTTGCGGGCGCGGTATTATTCATTGTAAAGGCCGGTACGATGGCAGTGCAGGTGCGAACTCTCAGTTCGTTTGCTGGCTGGCTTATTAAGCACAACTACCTATTTGCTGACGGGCCTGTACAGGTCAAACGTTTTCACAATCACCTTGGCGCGCGGAACTTGTTCAGACACTTCCAGGTGCTGGGCGAGCTCCTTGTACCCGTTGCACTGTGCGATCGCCGACCGTTTCTTGTCCGGGTCCTCGCACTTCAAGTCTGTCCAGAGGCTTTCTCCTAACTTCTCAGCGTCAGCTTTCGCCGCCGGGGTGAGTTCGATCTGACCTGGCCACTGCGGACCTGCTCGTGGTGGAGAAGCGAACATCGCCGGTCGTGATGGAGGAGAGGCTCCCGGGACTTTGGAGCCCGTTGGCGTCGTTAAAGCAGGTGACCCTCCTCCTGCGCCGAGCGCCGGCGCTCCCGGGTAAAAGCCTCCTCCGCCCAGTTGGAACATTTGGGCGAACGGGCCTGCTGCTGTTACTGCCTGTTACCGGTGACGTACCAACCGCCCCCCCCCACACCAGTTACAAGTTCCGTGTCTTTCAATCTGGACCTCAAGCCAGAGTTCCCTCCTCCACAATAAACACAAACAACTTG